>JASDQU010105295.1:146086-162814 GCA_032191745.1 Picea mariana
CTGAGAGGATAAAGTAAAAATTCAGAATTTTCTAAGTTGCCTGCCATAGTCCTACAAGGACAGAATTGAATTTGACAACCCCAAATCCTTGAGCAAAGTATTCAGGAAAGCCTGAATGTGCTATGATCAATACAAACAGCGGGTAGAGTTTCCCAAAGCATGGAAGGATAAGAAACAAGAGTGAATAAACCAATGGAAGAAGGGGTACCAGCGAGCTCCTCATCGGAATACAGTAAAAAGTTTTCCAAGAAAATACTTTCACTCCAACCATCTGAATACGCAAGGCAGTGGTAAACCAGTAAATCTGGGAATGAATAAGTTTGGAGACAATCCCCACGAGCCATTAAAATGTTGGGAATGCGGAGAGCCTCATCTAAGGAGGATTTGTCCGTGTTTGAGTTCAACAAATAGAATTGTTGTTCATAATCTGTAGGAAGCCTCGATAGTGAGAGATGTGGGAAGAAGCCTACATCGGATAAATGCAGCCATAGATGATCAATAAGCTGACCACCAGTCCTCAGTGGTAGAAATTGAAGGTAAAATCAATGACACTCGAATTTCTTTTTTAATTGACCCTGGAACTACGTTAAGTTATATTACACCTAATGTGGCCGATTCAAACAAACTTAAGAAACTGAAGCACGCGAAATCATGGCTTGTACAATTAGCAACTGATACTAAAAGAAAGGTAGCGGAGTTTGTTCCGGATTTTGAGTTCAGCTTAGACGGTCAAAGTATAAAGACCAATCTAAACATCCTACCACTAGGATCTTACGATATGATTATTAGGATGGACTGGTTGGAACGACACAAAGCAATATTAAATTGCTATACAAAGATGCTTAGCTATAAGGATGATTCTGATACTACCAAGATAGCCCAAGGCATACCAAAACCGGTATCATTCAGACAAATTTCAGCAATGCAACTAAAGAAATGTATGAGAAAGGGATGTCAAGTTTATGCCATCCAAGTGACGAATCTAGCAGAAAAGGAGGATAAGCCAAAGTTGGAAGACTTTTCTATCCTACATGATTTCAGAGACATGTTTGTGGATGAGATACCAGAATTAACCTCTAGAAGGGAAATAGACTTCTCCATAGACCTGTTACTCGGTTCTGCCCCTATCTCAAAGGTGCCTTACCAGATTAGTCTACCAGAACTGACAGAATTAAAAATACAATTACAGGAATTGTTGGACAAAGAGTACATCAGACCGAGTGTCTCACCTTGGGGAGCACCAGTCCTCTTTGTGAAAAAGAAAGACATTACTCTAAGATTATGTATCGATTATAGACAACTGAACAAAATGACTATTAAGAATAAATAACCCTTACCAAGGATAAATGATCTGTTCGATCAAGTGGGGGGGGGCAAGATCTTTTCAAAACTTGATTTATGATCCGGTTATCATCAAGTTCGGATAAAAAATGAGGACATAAACAAAACAACATTTTGGACAAGATACGGACATTACGAGTTTGCAGTCATACCTTTCGGACTCACTAACGCCCCAGCCACGTTTATGTGCCTAATGAACAGTATTTTCGGTGAGTACTTGGACAAGTTCGCGGTAGTATTCATTGACGATATCCTATTCTATTCAAAGACGGAGGAGGAACATGAGGAACACTTCAGAATAGTCCTGCAAATGTTAAGGAAGCACAAACTGTATGACAATTTCGACAAGTGTGATTTCTACCAGAAAGAGATACAATATATTGGATATATAATTTCAACAGAGGGCATTGCCATAGACTCGAAAAAGCCAAAAGCCATTAGGGAATGGCCGGTACCTAAATATGTAGCAGATATATGGTCATTCATGGGAATCACTGGATATTACCACCGTTTTATAGAAGGGTTTTCCAAGATAGCCTACCCTATCACATCATTACAAAAGAAAGGAATCGGGTTTAACTTGTCAGAGAAATGTCAAGACAACTTCAATAAACTAAAGGAGTTATTGTCAACGACACCCATATTGAAGGTAGCAGACCCAGATAAAGACTTCACTATATGTGTTGATGCAAGGAAGGACTAGGTGGTGTCCTAACCCAGGAAGGACACGTTATTTGCTATGAGTCCCAGAAATTGAAGGAACACGAGTGAAATTATGCCACTCATGAATTAGAATTAGCAGTATTAATACATGCCTTAAAGATGTGGCGACACTACATAATGGGCAGAAGATTCTTATTATTAACGGACAATAGTCGGGTAAAATATCTATTTAACCAACCAGATCTTAACGCAAGGCAAGCAAGGTGGTTAGCATTCTTGAGCGAATTCGACTTCGAGATCAGACATATCAAGGGAAAGGAAAATAAGGTAGCAGACTCTTTAAGTAGAAGAATCCATGGGTTATTTGAGATGAATGTTAGCAGGGAAGAAAGTGATCTGGAAGGAAGAATAAGGACGGCAGGTGTTGATGACGAAATCTATACTAAAATAAAGATAGAAATACCAAACAATACTGTGAACTCAGAGAAACCAGATCTAAGTATCGACGAGAAGGGACTGTTACGGTTTAAAAATAGACTTTACATACTAGATTCAGCAAGGTTAAAATTGACAATCTTGGACGAAGTACATAAAGAGTCGTATTCTGGCCACCCAGGTTACCAGAAAACGATAGCAACACTGAAGAAACTATTTTATTGGCCTAACATGAAAGGTGAAATAGCAGAATACTTGGCAAGGTGCCAAGATTGTCAGCAGGTTAAGGCCGAGCACCAGCATCCAGCCGGCCTATTACAGCCATTTCCAGTACCATAATGGAAATGGGAGACTATATCACTCAACTTTATAACAGGTTTTCCTAAAACTCAGAAACAGAATGACTCTATCATGGTTGTAATCGATAAACTCAGTAAGTCTGCACACTTTATTCTTGTAAAGTCTACTTTTAAAGCTATAAACATTGTTAAAATATTCATGAAAGAAATCTTTAGACTGCATGGTATTCCTAAAATGGTGATTTCAGATAGAGATGTAAAATTCACATCCGCCTTTTGGAAGGAATTGTTTGCAGGGCTCAATACCAACTTGAATTTCAGTACAAGTTATCATCCACAAATGGATGGACAGACCGAAAGGAAAAACCAGATCGTGGAGGATATGCTTCACATGTATGTAAGAACAAAACCGAACAAGTGGTAAGACTATCTACACTTGGTAGAATTTTCATATAACAATGGGTTCCAAACTTCGGCTAAGTTAAGCCCTTTCAAAATATTGTACGGCAGAAAATGTACGACTCCAATTAGCTGGGATAACCCGGCTGACAGATACATGGTCAAACCCGAAATGCTCCAAGAAATGGAGAACATGGTTAGAAAGGTACAACGGAACTTGAAAGAAGCACAGGACAGGCAGAAGAGTTATGCAGATCAAAATAGAAGGCACCTAGAATTTCAAAGAGGAGACCATGTTTATTTAAAAGTCAAAGCCCAAAAAAGCTCGTTGAAGTTAAGGAACTGTGCCAAGTTGGCACCCAGGTTTTGTGAGCCCTTCGAGACACTAGCTCAAATTGGACTCATAGCATACCATCTTGCACTTCCAGCTAATCTAAGAATTCATAATGTATTTCATGTTTCATTGTTGAAAAGGTATTTTCATTACCCTACTCATATGATTGATTGGAACTTGGTGCAGGTGGAACCCGAAGGCGAGTTCCAGGTGGAACCCCTGCGCATTCTGGACCGGAGAGAAATAGCACTTCGGAACAGAGCCATCGCTCAGGTAAAGGTGCAATGGAAGCACTTTAGTCCTGAGGAGGACACTTGGGAGTTGGAAGGAGATTTGCGGAAATCTCATCCAATCATGTTCCAGGAAAGGAATGAACACTGAGGACAGTGTTTTATTTAAGGGGGAAAGGATGTGACATCCCCAAAAATAAAGAAATTAAAACAAAATATTTTGGAACCTAAAATTGCTGGAAATTTATTTTCATTTTTAGTAAATTCGAAATTGGAAAATTTTTGCCATTTATGGCAATTCTGAATTTCGAATTTTATAATTGTAATAAATGATTTTGACTATTGGGTAGAGATCTTATTTGTCCCAACTAGCTACTTGACTATGACACTTGTATCAAAAAGGAAAAAAATAGAATATTTTATATTGATTACAGGAGGACAAATGGAGCAGCCATGTTAAATTTAGCTGACCATGACTCCATGAGTGGGGAACACATTGAAATTAACTATGGGCTAATTGTTACAAGTGGCAAGTCAGTGATTTGGGCAATGGCAGCCCCTGAAAATCAGGGATTTAGAAAAGCTATGAAAATTCCCCAAGAGAGGGGAAAAGTCCTAGGCAAACTAATAAAAAGCATATGTGAGGAGGCAGGATGTTGCCAAGTATGCTGGGGAAAGAAGAGTATGGAATTTTTGTTCTTGCTGTTATGAGCACTACTGTGTGAGTGTGAGGCAAGGAGGATACTACTAGAATTCGAACGACATTGCTGGAGAGGAGATTTCAATTCGTCCTCATGGACTCATGGTTAGGCTAGGGGGTGAATTGGGCAAGTAGATTGGCTGCCCCATTCTATAGTTGGGACGAACGTGGTTGTTCCCTTTGTCTTCCCATAAATTTGGTTCAGATATGTAACTCTACCTTATTCTAGTCAAATGTTATGTGTTGTAATCTGTTTACTTCTATGTATGCATTTCTGGTTAAATGCTGTGGGGAAAGATCTAACATTTTACTTCATAGTTGTTGGCTAGAAGTGGACTCTTTTATTTAGTTGTGATGCTGAGTAATTACTAAGATCTTGGAATGTACCCAAACAGTGAAACAAATTCTGTAATAGTTACAAGCCCCATAACAAACTGGATATCAGACTACCGTTATCTTCTTAGTTATTTTTGTCAAATAAAATGAAATAAGATTGTTGTGAAAATACTAGAAGCCACATGCACCAATAGTTGTGGCAGATTTCATTTCTTGTAGAGATGTATATAGTATACAGTGTGTCTCCTCGAATGAGTATACCTTTCATAATCAAATAAATATACCCTAAACATTGAAGTACTAGTCAATATACATGTAAACCTGTATAGCTATTTTTTTATGAACCGATATATATAGATATACATTGTAATGGGCATACTACGATAGTGGAGTAATGACGCTAGAGTAAACTGTTTACATCAGAATCTTGAACTATTAAGTGGATAGATAATCTTATAAGTAGAAAATTTTTTATTCCAAAGAAAAGGGAAAAACTCCACGGAACCCATTACAGGAAGAATATATGTATATATATATAATTCAAGATAGATATGACAGTAAGTTAAGAATGACTCTGTTAATCAGAAACTTAACTACAGCATAAACCACAATTTTCTGTCGTAATAACCATGCTACCTATTTTCGGGTGAGCAGACCTATAGAGGCTTATTCAATAATGGTAATAGAAACAGAAGGTAAATAATGCACGATGCGTAAATCCAAAACGAATAATGATGCCATCTAACATTTTGGTGAATAAACCTATAAGGGCTTATACAATAATGATAATAGAAAAAGAATGTAAATAGTACACGATGCGAAATTCCAAACTGATAATGAAGCTATCTATTCTCTAGTATGTAGACCATTAAAAGCTTATTCAACAATGATAACTGAAACAAAAGGTAAATATCTTGTGATGCGTAAGCCTGAAAACTATTTTTTTTACATCAAAATTAATTATAAACGAAATCTAGGAATCATCGCACATCTTTCTGGAAATAACAAAACCCTTAAGCGTATCTCTATGGATGATCGAATCATTTCGGGAAAGGGACTATACAATCAATAATAAGATTCAATTCTAGAAACAAAAATAGCNAGTACCAAAACCATCCTCAAAATATATAGAGGATATTACTTTAGAAATCTCGAGTCCACAACAAATTAACACACAATATATAATGAGCACATTACTTAATAGAACAACTGTCTAGTTATCAAATTCCAACCAGGCGCAAGCTGTGCGGGTGGTTCTATATACCAAAATTATTTATACAAATCAGGGCATACCCCATATCAACTATCACAGAACTTGGAATTAAAAATCCCCAGACATTAGGAATGGAATAGAGCCTGGACCAGTAGTGTATGTAATCTCGAAATTAACTTAGATAATGTGTTGGAACCTGAATACCTTTTGAAGGAGTGAAGAGGGCGTCCCCATGCTTCTACGTGTCCACACCTGAACAAATTAATGAGAAGCATTATAACATAACCAATGGGATAATATGTTTAAGTTATAGAACAAAATGTAACTAGAAAGAGGTCGGTGAATACTTAACTGAAGCAGAGGATTTGAGCCTTCTGCCGTCGCGCTACCCTCCCGGACCAAAAAGGGAAGAGGAGTTTGGGCCACCCTGATGGGTACCATCGCACATCAAGGGGCCCATCATTTGTAATAGATACCAGTGTCTAATCCAAAGAAATATTGCAGGAAAACAAATGAAAGGCATATAACAAACATGGTAAATATAAAGCCATTGTATCTTTTCAATCATAAATAGAAAGGATTTTAAACGCTTTCGTCCTTTGGAAAACCTTGATTCTAATCAATGCAATAACACTAGCGAACACTATAGTCAAACACAGAAGATCATTGATGTACCAAAGGACTAACCAATGGAGGAAACCAGTTCCAATAACAAGGGTTAAATCAAAATGAATATTTCAAGTGCACTTTTATAACAGATGTCGTGATATGAGGAATGGCTTGGTCTCGACAGGATGAATGGTGCAGTAATAGGGGGGGTAAACTATGATAGGACCTAAAACCTCACCAAGAGACCCTAACTCCTTTTTACCACAGTACCCTGGAAGTAAGACGAGGATACTATCGAGGACCAACCAAGAACAGAGGTATGCACAGACCTACATACGAGGCAGAATGATTCTAACGCATAAATAAAAGAATAGCCGAAGGTAAACTTACCACACATAGCTATTGTCGAGAAGTGTCACCTAGAATCTCCATCCATCTAGCACAGGAACTAGAACCGTGAACTCCTGGTCACGATGCTTAAGCCAGACAAAGGAATGGTCTGTAACGTCTCCCCCTCCTTCACTAAAACCTTAACCAGAGTGCAAACGAAAATGGACTGAGACGATGCTTCCTCATTCACCAAACCAAAACTAAAATGAGAGAGAAAGTACGGGAGTAACCTCGGAATGGAGTAAAGGGGAGGAGGTTTCGTAATTAGACCATGTGATCATAGGGTAAGTGTCGAAATCTCCTTAGGGCACGCCAGTTGAGCTCTGTACCAAATAGACATATCCCAGGTTATTTAAATGTGTAGACATGCCTTTATGGCACAAGGGTTTCCAGCTGTATCGGTTGCTAAGAGTATTAATGGTGAGGTAACCAGATGGCTTTCTTACTGCACCGTTATATGTCGAATCCAACTACCTTGCATTAAACACCCGAGGCTGTTAGCCCTTGTTGTTACCTAACGAGTAGTTTGTAGTATGATCGTAACCATAACCTCCACAATATTAACCCTCTACACACTTTAGTTTCAAGGTGCAAGTTTAATGGTCAAGGTTAAACCCTTTATAACCTTTGTTTCCGAATAGTGTTAACTTCTCCTTGTTGATTTTATAATGTTATATACATATATTGGATTGAACATCATAAGGCCTGACATCTCTAACCCCGCAATGTATGATAGTGACTGTAAGTAGCTACTTCTCCATGTCATAAAGTGGCTTCGAAAATGAAACAGTAGATAATATTAGGTTGCCATGAAATAAGATGTCCCTAGTTATGGACCTGTTGTTCGTGTACAACACATTACCGAAATAGTAAGCGACAACTTTATGTTAAATAGAATAGAGGAGCGAAAGGCAATAAGACTGACGTACCTTAGGATTTACAAGTGATTGAAAAGCCTCAAGGACACAAAACCAACTCAGCGTCCCCAATTACAAAAAAAAACTATTTAAATTTTGAGGTACATTACACATTTCTTGATTGAGCATCAATGCAAATATGGATTCTTATATAAATTTGTGATGTATCTGCATCAATAGGAGTTATTGGTGAACTAACCTATAGGTTGATGACCTGTGTGATAGCCAAATGACTATAGTATTGAGGTAACTTGGATGTCGTAGAAATCGAGAAGATATATTATGCTATAAGTTGTACTTGCTATTTAATTTATGATTCAAAATATTACTATGATCTATGGTAAGTGTGGTTTTGATAGGATGCATAGCTTACCTAGATTGGATGTTTGATGATGTGACTCTAAGAATAGTAGTTGCATATTATGGCTTGATATAGGGTGTTGACCCTATTTCTATGAGCAGGGGTGGAGGTATTTCCCACCGTTTATCCTCTGAAGCCTAGAGTCTTGGGAGGGATGTGTGAAGTCACACTCCCCTACATGTGTGATGGAAACTACCAGTTTCTTTTCAGGGAAGCTTGGTCGAGATGTATGAAACTTCCACTTATGGGTTCTATATGGAGTTAAGTCAATATATTTGACGCTCTAGATTAGTCCAACAGAGGAAAGGATATGCTAGAAGATGGAAGTCTGTTAGGAAGGAAGGATGATTTGATGTTAGTTGAGAAAAATTTTATGGGATTAGTCGTGCCATTCTTTATTTCTCACTTGGTTCCAAAACACTCATTATGATTTAATTTTTGATATTCTAAGTGTGATGATCAATTCTTGATGAATTATTGTAGTTTTGATTAGTTATAGTTACTAAATGATGCATTTGTTGTCTTACATGTCTTACTGTGATCATATAGAAACTATGCACTAGATGCATTGTTTGCTTATCATAAGCACATGTGTATACTTTGTGTCTGCTAGCTATGTACACATACCCTACACATGTACACTAGTATAATTAATTAATGTACTAATCATTAACTAGATTACTAACTATTTAATTGAATTGTTTAATGACTATGTAAATAATATTTCATACAAAATATCTAGTAGCATTAAATATCTTCTTTTAATTGGATTGATGGTTGGTATGATGAATTAAATGAGTATGGTGGGTTGTCATGTACATTTGGGTTAAATTGTCAAGTTGCATTTATAAGCTAGCATGAGAAGAAAGACTTTGCATTTTATTTATTGTTATTTTATGTAATTCATTTATGTTTTAGTTTTATTTTAACGTTTCCCCAAAATCTAGATAAGACAGGTTGATGGATAATAATGAGGTTGGTTGAGGAGACTTGGGGAATGGGGTATGGAAACTTGATAAATAGGGAGAGGAAGTGGTAATGAAAAGGGGAATAAGTTGGAGCATGTTGAGAGGTTGGAGTTGTGGATAATTTGGATATTTCTTGGAAGATATAATTCTTGTGAGTCTTCTTATAGCTTATGTGGTTTGATGTTCTTGGAGTCGCGGGCATGAAGGGCCAAGAAACCACAAGGTTTCTTGGAGCTAGGAAGTCGGCTAGGCTCCTAGTTGGCTGGGAGGATTCTGTTGTTTCCCTTTGGGCAAGTGAAAGAAAAATGAATACTTCAAAGAACCTTCCTACTAATGGCAGGACTACGTTGCAAATGGTCATATTCAACAAACTAGGGAGGAGGTAATTCACTTGGTATACTTTTTTTATGTTTTTATTTAAATATTTTAATCGTAAATTTACCTTCTTATTTATCTCATCTTCTTATTTATATTCATATATTTGTATTCAAATTTGAAATATTTAGCACTGAAATATACTGTAGGTTATTCGATGTATGAAAGAAGTTTTTTTTTTTAAATTTTATTTATACTCAATGCATATGTTTAACTTAGAAAATATTTTTCATAGTACCCCATGGAGAGGTGCTACATGATGCTTAGAGTCAATACTCCACTTGTCAACCTTGTGTGAGACTAAGGGAGTATTGAGGAATAATGAATCTACCTTGTTGAGCACCCCTTAGAAATATTTGTGAGAAACTACCACAGTATACCCTCATAGTATCGTGAACCTCTCAAGAACAAGGTAGTTGTTAACCTTCAGTCTCAGGTCACGGAGGGAATGCTAGTAGGCTAAAACAGGGATACTACCACACCTATCCCTCATCCATATGATATATATGTATGACCAATTTACTCCATATGTTATTCATATAAGCAAGAATCACCATGCCCGCATCCAATGACAAAGATCACATCAATAACTCACATATATGAAATCCATAACTGGAATCATCATATAACACATGCGTAATAAATCAAGTACTCATAACCAAAGTCAATAGTCCAGTCCCTGACTCAATATGGACTCCAAGGAATTCTGTCGATGCCATCAACATCTTCCTCATGCCATGTTTCCTGCACACTCAGGAAACCTCATCATAATTGAATGCTATACATCAATATAAATAACATATCAATTTCAATACTCAATCATAACATAAACATACAAGCCAAACTGATAATCATAATGTACCATGTTTTAAACCGGATCACTTGCTCGCAAGTGTCTTCAAAGAATAATTCAATGTATCAATGTGATCAGTGGAACTATATGTTACTTGAAGAGGGTGACGACTATGCTCAAGGTAGATGCATCGCATGTTGGTATTCGTCAANAGAAAAAGTTTAAATGGATCTCCTACCAATTCGTCTCTCATTTATTCCCCCATGGTTGGTCGACGGGTTTGGATATTGTAATATTGCAAAGGATCAAACTGTTCTAGTCCCAACTACTTATACCCTGCCCTCGTTGGGGACATGCACAAAGAAACAAATGAAGAGAAGACTGCTATGATACCACTGATCCATATTTATGAGTGGAACGAAATGAAACGCATGTCTATAACATTAACATAGATATACAGAGAATAATAAAAAACATACAATGAAACTTAACTTTTATTCAATAAATAAATATTTTGAAACTTTCAAATACATAATGAAACAATCTTGCTCGAATGGTGGTAGATAATCTACGACAAGATATGTGGCAGCTATGCAAATTCACCTAAGCAAATTACAATGATGCCACCGAGCCTTTTTAGCATCAATAAGTAATCATAAAACCCTATAAATCCAAAAGCCTAACCCTAGGAGATTAAGCGCCAAAATTCATGTGGGCCCCTATGGGTTAAGTTGGTAAATCAACTTCCTGCGGTCATAACTTTTTCATACGATATCCATTTTAGGCGCACTATATCCTGTTGGAAAGGTATATCCGATGACTATACATTTTTTCATCACACTCTGAATTCATCTACAGTGTGACTATGGCAAGCACAAACAAAGTTGTTTAGGGCCTCAAAACAACACTGGAATTTTAAGACCTGAAAAGTTAGAAAACAACTACCAGTAGGAAAATTGTATGTGAGCCAATTGAAAGAGGTGGGTGGCTACCGATATCGACCTAGATAATAAAGGGATTATATTCATCAAAAAAATTCGATCCTCCAACAATCTATCATCATCACCACCAAACCCTATCCCTAATCAAGTCGTTAAGTCCCAAAATGCATCATTTTAACCTCCAATGGCAAGTCATTGGGCTAGATAGGGATAGTTTTCAACTCCAAGGTCTCCTCCCTTGCCTTAAAAAAAAACATCCATCATTTGTATTAACTCCAAATCCTAGGTCATGACATTCAACATGTAGGATTTCTACCCCAATGAAGGCCTAAGATGGAACTTTTCCTCCCAAACATCCATTAAACAAGGTCTTGCAAAGATAGATGAGTGCACCCTCCAAGGGTATCAAATCGAATGTATCATGGAAATTAAAATCACATTTAATACAAGATCCACCTAAACATGTGCATCATAACTACCTCATCAAATTAAACAAGTGCTCAAAGACCCTATGGAATTTTCCAAGTTTAAGTATGGGAGGGTTGAGAAGGTGTCCCATTGGGTGAGTCATTTCTTAAGCCAAGGAGTGTTTCCTAGGTGGAACCTTTGTAAGTCATGTGAATAATATGAAGTGTATAGGGTAAGACTTGGGCATGGGTTTCATGGCATACAAGGGTTCATATTGTCTCAATTATGGCTACCTTTGCAGAGGGTGTGTTGAAACTTCATTTTCAATGCATCCTTTTTCAAGCCCATTTATTTTCCATTAATTTATTTAAGTCTAGAACAACTAGGTACTCCAAATGGGTAACATAAAACTTGGAGGCAATACCAAAAAATCACTTGAAGCCAG
This sequence comes from Picea mariana, assembly GCA_032191745.1. NCBI lineage: Eukaryota > Viridiplantae > Streptophyta > Pinopsida > Pinales > Pinaceae > Picea > Picea mariana. Next base: position 158,244 of record JASDQU010105295.1, read on the forward strand.
AGGTACATAGAGTTCCATGTGGGTAAATAAAAGGGTATAACGCAATTGTGTAGATCCCTCAAGAAGTGGAACATTTATATATGTCAATTTTTTTCTTGATGGTGTTTGATTTTTTAGGAGAAATGTTTCATCATTCTCAAGACCTCTTTGGGTGAGCATAAGGAAGGCTATTGTTTTGGCTTTTATCTTTTTCCAGCTAGATTCCCTATGGGCCTACAATCCCTTCTTCCTATTGAATGAGGTATAATCCCTTCTTGGTTCAATACACTCGAAAATCCAAAAAGATAAGGAGGTGAAAAGGATGAAGTGTGAAAAATGATTAGTATGATTGGGAAAAACACGATGAATCATCAAGGGAACTTCCTAGTAAAAAACCCATCGCCAAGGGTTACCACTTACTAGGGCACAATGTCAACCACTAAGGTGAGACAATGCAAAGAGCCTAATTTCCAAGAAGATGTTTTATAATCTAAATAATCTTTAAATGAAACATACTCAAATGCATCAAGTATTAAAGTGACACTTACTACAATACCTTAATTGTACCACATAGCGAAAGACCCATTGTCTTTTGGAAGCAAGATGATGTGGTGAATGCCATCATGATGAACCGAGGATGCATGGTGGTGAAGTGGGTATTTTTTATGTGCATGTGGACATTTCCAGTCATCTGTCTCTTGGTACTCTGTGTCTGCAACCTGAGGGCCTCAAGACATCATCTCCTTAGTTATCCATAGTGGGATAACATCTAGCTCCTACTCGAGACATATAGTTGTCATAGACTGCATGAAAACCTAAACATCTCCTGGTTATACCTATTCCTACACTGAAATATAAAAATGTAAAATCTAGGGTGGCTCACTCACCCTTTGTTACACATAAAAATTTCTCCCTTCAATGATGACCCATTTTCATAATTACTAGTGTCGCAAGTGTCACATTTTTGGTTGCAAGTGTCGCAAACATCATATTGTCATATTTCCTATGTCATGTCTCTAACGACATCATAAGGACACTTAAGACACCATCAAAGACTGGTTTAAGAAGTAGAAATCATTTGATGAGGAGTACAAATAATTTTCCATGGAAAATACCACTTAAAAATGATTTTTTAAGGGAAACGCTCCTCTATCGACTGTCAGGGAGTGTCAACGCTCCCTACCCCTCTTTGGGGGAGCGTTGCAACACTCAAGACACCATTCTAGGGAGCGTTGGGATTTTTTGAAGGAATTTTAGGCAGTGCTCCCTTACTCACTGTCAGGGAGTTCCAACGCTCTGTACCCTCCTTTGGGGGAGCGTTGCAATGCTCTGTCCACCCTTTTGGGGGGGCGCTAACCTATTTGAGAAAATTTTGGGTTGTTGAGGAAAATCAAGGAAAAATCACCTTCATCTTGGAAATTAGTTGGATTTGAATCTGAGGTCAAGGATGGATCTTAGGGAGGATCCACAATTGAAGGAGAAATATCCTCAACCTATCCAAAGAATCTCTAAGGTGGTTGGGCCTCTCCAAGCTTATATAAGGAGGCCTTCTCATGGTGAAAAGGACATGGCAGTTTAGAGGCATCAAACTTATGATCTCATAAGGGAGAATTATCAATGAAAGTTACATTCATTCTGATCGTGGAAATTTTGAGCAAGGGTCTGGACAAAGAGAGCTTGGTGAAGATGTTGCATCTACACCTATGGTTGTAATCACTTTTCTTTGTTTTCATTAATATAAATATGTGCTTGGCCTGTTTCCTTTAAGTTTGTGTATGTTTCATGAACTTGTTTCTTTTGATAGATCTATTATGAAGCTAACCATGCTAGAGTAGAAAGTATGTTTAGTTGTTGCTTCTCATTGTATTGCAGGACCTTCTAAAGAACTTGGAGATTAAGATCAGCCTGGATCAAGCAAGGACAAACGTCGGTAAAGGTATTTACCTTTATATCTTCTTCTTCCTTGAATAGTTTAGCTTCATGAAAAGGAATTTCAGTGCCCACACTAACTCTTTTCTGTCTTGGTCATAGGGGTCTAGTATCCAAGAGGATATCCTCTTGTCCACAGGGGGATTCTCCTGTAACACTCTTTGTTCATATAATCAAAAATCAAAATTCTAAAATTGACAACTAATCTAGAAAAAAAAATTGTACTTTTTTCATATAACATGATGAAATTAAAATATGTAAATCAATAATGCAAGTAGAGAAAAATGAAAATCACAAGTGAAATGCAACTAAACTATTATGAGCAATCAAGATGCAAATGAAAGAAATCAAGATGACCTACCTACTCAACTAGGGACCAAGGCCCATGTTGATCAAATGTTTTGGATGTCAGGTGAAATCATACAACCATTGTAACTAATTGATCATATCGTCAAGGTATCTCCCCCCATTCTCAATTATGTACTACAAAAAAGATAAGTCAAGCACATAATAATCATGATAAAAAATAGACATATAATCAATCATGAATTGAAACTCGTGGAGACAGGTGGGAGGGATGAAAAATTGGTGGAAAGAATAATCATAATCCTTATCAATCCATCTCTAAATAAGACTATTTCACATAGAAGATGGCTCATCTTCATCTTCACTTAGAGTACCACTTCTCCCTAAAGATTAAGAGGAGATGAAAGATCGGAAAAAACAATATGACTTCCCAAAGAAGAAGAAAGGAAATGGATAGCCTCATATCCAGACAAAGAAATCGCCCTGCTACTAAAAAAATATTTCCCTTTCATCTACATATCCTTGCAAAATTCCTTAGGACAAAAATATTGTTTCTCTACAACGTGAGTCTTTGACTTCTATGGGATGACCACGTCCTTGTATTCATCAAAATATGATCACAAACATGGTTAGAAATCTTCATATAAAAAATCTGAATCCCCAAAAGGATATGAATCACGACTCCCAAGGGATGACTGAAAGTCATCATGAGTATATGGTGACAAGTCATCCTCAACTAGATGGAATAAATTTGTGACCATATGATAATTGGGTTGCCAAGAATCTTAACTATATGCATCTGGAGACCAATTCTCTAAAGATGAAAACTCAACCCTCTTTTCTTGAGAAATACCCTCAATGTGGTAAATTGGATCTCTATCAAAAACAAATCCCACATCCCATCTACATCTCATGATATGTATGAAAACATTGATATGTTGATCAACCAAGTCAGAGAATTCCTTCACAAAATAATCTGCATCATTCAAACTAATAACTTCTTCATATTTATTTTCAAGAGGAAAATAATGTTGAACAACTTCGTCTTCGTCAAGCGAAAGAATGGAAACCGATGTCTCATATGGATCTTCATCACCGATATCTTCTTGGCAACTTTCTTCATGGCAACTTTTACAAAGAGTGGATGATATTCCTCTTCAGTTTTTCACTCTTCAAATGTTGTCTCGGCATCCACCGAAAAACCTTCTCTATAAAGGGAATCTTTGAGCTCTTGGAAAGTAGTATGCAAATCCTGAGTAGTTAGCCCCCAATACTTGAAAAACTCTTCAACAATTTTTGAATAAGACCAGATACATTTCAGATCACACAAGTGTGCAAGCTACTTCCTTTGACTTGACTCCAAACAAGATACAAAAGATTTCATTAGTAAATATTCATGCAATACATTTATACTTGAAGCATACCTCATATAATTCACCACATGGGTGACTGGCAAAGTTGGGTCACCATTGAATTCATCCACTAACTAATAAGTCATACAAGTGGACAAGAAAGAGAATATTGTTATTCGTATTCAAGAAGTAAAAAATAATATATATCAACAATATTAAGAGCTTTTACTGCTAAATTAACCATCAAAATTATCAAATAGTTATTGGATAATGAAGCACTAAACAAGTAGATAATGTTCCAATACTTTAGCACAAAATTTGATCGTAAAAGTAGGCTGTTAGTTAGTGTTTTCAGAGAATTATAGTAATGGCCAAGTGGTTGTAGAAAATATTTTCTACAACAACAAATTTCAACCATAAAAAATAATAAGTAAACTGTCAAAATGTTATCTAATAAGCAATAGAAATATGATAGTGGTGTCCAAGAAAATTTACACGATTGAAAACCAAGTTGAAGAGAGAGCTTGAATGTGTTTTTTTGCATACCTGGTGGTTATATATTTTATTCATTTATAACTAGAGAACAACTAGGCCAATCAAGATTCCTTAGATGCTGGATCAAGCTTAAGACACTAAGAAAATATTCCAACTTAAACAAATTTGATATCTCTCACAATCACGTCTACCAATGCAAGTAATTTATTTATCCAATGCAGAACTAGATTATTGCCTTTCCAAATGGGTTATGAAGTCTTCTTGTATTAGGTTGGTTCTACCACTTCTCTAGGGTTGTAATCCCTTTTACTCCCAAGAGAACATATCTGTAACAAGGTAAATCTAGGAGGGTGTAAGCCCTTTTACTCTTCCTAGCAACTTTCACAATGATTTATTCAATAAAAAATAGTGATAAACTTGGTGGACGGAGTATTCAATTATACTCCTCCAAGGATCTAGCCAAGAAGAACCATGAAACAAGCAAGAAGCACTAACAATATGCAATTTTTT
>JASDQU010105295.1:163285-174275 GCA_032191745.1 Picea mariana
TTTATATTTCCCCTTTACAAAGTAATTTGATTTTAACTTGAATTTTGCTCAAAAAGAAATCCTTAGGGTAATGTCAACCCCTTCTAGGGTGATGTCTTGGCATATTTAGCAAGTCATTGATTTTGAAGGTGAAGTTGTTGGGCCTCCCAAGGCCTAGTTTCCATGGTGCAAGGGTTTCTCTTCATCAATATATGTCAAAAATCCAACAAGTCATCATTATCACCACCAAAACCTATCCCTAGTCAAGACGTCAAGGCTAAAAATGCAATGTTTTAGCCTCCAAAGGAAATTCATTGGGATAGATAGGGATAGGCGTCAACTCCAAGGTCTCCTCACTTTCCTCCAAAATCAAATTCCATCCTCTTTATTACCTCCAAAGTCTAGGTCATGATATCCATCCTACGGGATTTATGCCCCAATGAAGGCCCAAATTGGGCTTGTTCCTCCCAAACATCCATCAAACAAGGTCCTGCAAAGACATATGAGTGTGCCCTCCAAGGTTCTCAATTCAAATGTATCATGGCAAGTAAAATCACATTTGATACAAGAGACACCTAAACATGTGCATCAAAACTACCTCATGAAATTAAACAAGTGCTCAAATACCCTATGCATTGTCATCCGGCAAAGAGCATAATTTCCAAGAAAATTTTCTATAATAAAAAGTATCTTTAAATGCAACATACTCAAATGCCTCAAGTATAAATGTGACACTTACCACAATACATGACTTGGACCTCATGGAGAAAGACCCATTATCTCCCAGAAGCAAGTTGATGTGGTGAATGCCATCACGACGAATCGAGGATGCATTGTGGTGAAGTGGGTCTCTGTATGTTCATGTGGACACTCTCGGTAATTTGTCTCTCGGTACTCCATGTATGAAACCTGAGGGCCTCGAGACATCATCTCCTTAGTAATCCCTAGAAATATGGGATAACATATGAGCATATGGATCCTACTCGGGGACATGTACTCATTGTAGACTACATGAAAACCTCAACATCTCATGGTTAGACACGTGACATCAGAATGTAAAATCCAGGGTGGCTCACTCACCCTTAGTTTATATAATAAAAAATCAATATTCCAAAATTGACAACTAATCTAGAAAAGAAAAATTATGTACTTTTTTCATATAATATGATGAAAGTGAAATATGTAAATAAATAATGAAAGTAAAGTAAAATTAAAATAATAAATGAAATGCAACTATAATATTATGAGCAATCAAGATGGAAATGCAAGAAATAAATATGACCTACCTACTTACCCGGGTCTTGAGGCCCATGTTGATCAAATGTTCTGGCAGTAAGACTACACACACTCACTCTTCCTAATCATTGTTTCATACACCATTCCTTGATAGAAGTAATGGAATCAATCCATCCATAGTTGAATCGTTTGTTGAGGAATACATGAGAAGAGGAGATTGAAGCAAAGTAGATGAGAAAGAGGCCTAGTGTGACTAATCATTTAGATGCCATTATCAATAGTTTTGGGTTGATCATGTCCCCATGCAAAATTTGGTCCTAGTTTTACCCAACCACATTAAACAACACAACAATTAACATTGTCCTCCAAGTCATTTTCAATTCCATGTGTATATCAACATTAACCATAGAAAGAACAATTATAGACCATGATAGTGCAACAACATTCACACATTAACCATGACCTTTTGACTGGATATTTTCTCGGTGGATGGGACACAATATCTAAATGATGGAAAATAACACTTAGATATATTTTATCATAACACCACTCTCAAAAACTATCTATTCTCACCTACATTAATCCTACAGATGTACATACAATTAACTATACAAAAATGGCATGATCACAAACCCCTCTCATGAGAGAGTTAGGCAAGTACTAGAACTAATACCATGTAAAGAAATGGTAGAGTAGACATGTTTTTAGACACCAAAAATTGAATTGAGTGATTTATTACATCAAATAAATGCTACATATTAGTACATCATCCTTCACCTTACGATATATGCACTTTCTTCGCAAACTAACAAATTGCTGAGAGAATATCTCAACCAAACATCGAACTAGGAGCTAACTAGTTGGAGAGAATATTTGATATCCAACTAGATCTAAAAATATCCTAAATAATCAAACAATTCATGTATAGACAAACTTTACCTCACATTGACCATTAATAATAACAATCACAACTTTGAATATGATCATGCATAAGACAAGTAGGAGTTACTCATTCCAACAATATCTTCATTATTATTTTTGTACTTATAATTATATTATGCAATTATAATGTATATGTTTATAATGAAGAGAAACTTAAAATTTAATGTAACTATATAAAATCTTTAAGAAATATTGGAAATAAATATAATACATTATTTAAGAAATTAATTTAATGTAACTATATAAAATCTTTAAGAGATATTGGAAATAAATATAACACATTATTTAAGCAATTAAAACAATTAAGTAAATATTTTTAAAAACTAATCTTTAAAACTTGTTTTGTTTCATTTCATACTAAGATAAATACTTTGGGATCCAATTTTACATCTAAGATCCTATCATACATTATTGTAATTCTTCAATAATTTGAAGAACTTTTTTAATATTATTTAAGAATTTTTTTTTAAATATAAAAATTTGAATCCTTATTAATAATTTAATTTATAGATATCATAAACAAAAAAAATTATAATAAACTTATTGTTTAAACTAATGAATTTAAACAATAAAACAATTCAAGGAAGTATCTTTAATATAATGTCTTCTTATTCCATGTGAAATATTCTTTATATTATTTAGTAAAAATAGTAAATCTTCAATTCTTCAAGTTATCTCATCATTATTTTGATGATGTTAAGACATTTAGGTATCTCATCATTATTTTGATGATGTTAAGACATTTGGGTAGCTTAAATAAAAACACATTAAATGAACCATGAAAAATGAAACATTGATCATTTTTATAATGCTCAAAATATATCATTTCAATAATCAACAACTTGAACATCTTAAATTATGTAGATTCCAATAATCAACAACTTTAACATATTAAATTATGTAGATTCTTGTCTGAATAAAAGTTAATTACGCCCATGGTGTGATTATGAGAATTATCTCTGCCACAATAAAAACTCACATTCGAATATTCAACTTACAATGAAAATGGAAGGAAAAAAGCCAAGGATGAAATGAAAATTAAGAGCATTGAGCATATCCTTGTATCTCGCCTACATCTTGGGTATTTTGAAGGTGTTAGTGGTAGACATCATGATAGTAAGGAGCACAAGGAGCACATTTAAGAGGGCAATGACACAAACAAAAACAATAGCTACATAATTATATATACACCAAGTATTACTTTTTCGACATAAATAACATTCATTAGTCTTGTTTTTTTTAAGTTAATAAGTGAGGTTGGAGATATTTTCCAAATTGATAAATGAAGATGTAGATGGCCTAGAATTTAGAATATATTTGAGTTTAAATTAAAGAAGTGTGATGTTTCCATTACAATACCACCTAGAACATTGGAAGATATTTGGGTTTCATTTAATGAAGTTTGATACTCCATTACAATACCACAAAGAACATTTGAAAACTTTATGTTTCTTTGCACTTTTAGGTAACCCTTCTCACTTCAACTTGATCCCCGTGTTTTTTACACCATCTAAGAGTCCAGCCCATAGCCAACTTGATCCCATGAGTTTTACACAATGTAATAGTCAAACCATCATTCAACCCATGACCAACAATTATCATACAATTCATTTATGATCTAATGATTGATATTTCATTTACTTGTGGTACTTAAACTGAATCAATCAAAATGTAATACCCATGTACTTATTTGTTTTAAACTTTGTCACGGTGGAATAATTAATTAATATATAAAGAATGTGTTTTTTTTTAATTTTTAATCATTTATTTTAATAATTCTATTCCATTTTAATGATTTCTTTCTTTTTAATAATTTATTTTTATAATTCTATTTCATTCTAATGATTTCTTTCTTTTTAATAATTTATTTTTATAATTTTATTCCATTTTAATGATTTTATTCCATTTTCTCTAATTTTTATTTGGATTTATATTTTTTTCAATAAACATGATACTACTTTATTTCTTTTCATTGTTTGTAAAGTACAACTTTTTCTTTTTAGATTTGAATAATATATAAAACTTTCGATAGCAATATTCATGTGTAAGTTAATGAAGTACTCTAAAAGCATAAACTAAATTGCAAACAAATTGATATATTGTTCAATGAAATTGTTAAAAAAAAAAACAAACTCTTAATTAGTGTATATATTAATTTCTCTACTACATTATACAACAAAGACAAAAATCTACTACATTAAAATTTAATTGCAATGCGGTGTTTCTTTCATTTTTGTATTTTTTATTTTTTTTAATTTCAAATTTTTAAATCAAATAAATTTAGGAAAAACTTCCATAATCAATACTCTTATTTAAAAAAAAAATAACTTTGAAATAAATATATATTAAGTTTGAAATAAATATTTAGAAATAAATAAATTTATGATTATCCACTCACTAACTTACTTAATTTTATTAATTTAAAACATGAATAACACCACTTTAACATTTACAATTTAAGCGTAGTCTCTTCTAATTACAAAGTTATTGTACCACCAAAGAGGTGCCCATCTCCCTTCACATAGTTGTTTCTATTGTAAACTGCCCTCACCAATCCAGCTGAATAAGGAAGTTCCTAATAAATAATTAACATGTTTTTTTCGTTAGACAGTTAACTAAATAAAAAGTGAAACAATGCTTTTTATTCAAAAATAAAGTAGCAAGTATTTTGTTGTTGCTGTAAACAAAAATCGCCCAATCTAATAAAAATGGTGTCTTCTTGCTGAAATACAATGAATGGTCATTTTACTTCTCACTTCCAATGTTCTTCTCTTTTCATTCTTTGTGTATTTGTGTTTGTACAATGTTTATTTCTTGTGTACTAGTCTTGTTGTTGCTACATTTTTAATTTTTACAAATAGAATTGTGGATTAATTTGTATCAGAGCCTGGATCCAACTGAGCTACTGCTCAACTACAGAATTCAGAAGAGAGACCATTCAAGAATTTTACTTTTCAGAGATAGACATCCTTCTCAGGACATCCACTATGCCCTCCTTAGGGTACCGGGTGCCTTCTCAGTGCACTAGGGAGTTCAACGATTCTTAGTGCAACATCCAGTGACAGATCGACATCCGTGGTTAATGAAAATTATGTCATTGTGAAGAGAGTTGGATATAGAGGATTCTGCATCCATTGCCACAGATCCAATTTAGGATTTAATGATGGATCTCCAAGAGCTACTCTGTCTACAACAACACAGAGCTCCAACACCTATGAAACTCAATATGCACTTCCAATTACCAAATTTTGCGGTCCAAATGAATGGAAAGAATGTCGATTATTGGCTTCATAGTCTTTCCACATACTTCGATACATGTCCTGAGATGACAGAAGGCATGAAGCTTCAAATCGTCGATCTACAACTCGAAGGAATTGCACAAACATGGTGGGACATTCAGCTCGAGAATTTTCATGGGTCATGGATAGAGGCGACCCAGCTGAGACAGTGACACCACACATTACGATGTGGGATGGATTTTTCCAGGCTCTCAGAGAGCACTTATACCCTCTGGGATATCACCAAAACCTCCTCGCCAGATGGTTGAAGCTATGAAAACTTACCAATGAGTTTGTCCAAGGATACGTCGACATCTTCTACGAACTAATCATCCAACTCCACATCACCGATCCAAAATAGGTACTAATAGTCAAGTTTGATTCTAGTTTATTGTTAAGAATTCGTCATGAAGTAGATATGTTCGAAAGCCCTTCCTTGGACAAGGATTTTCTTCGGGCCTTGGCCGTGGAACGTAAGGTGGTACCTAGACTCCACTCTCCTCAAGCTCGAGTTAGACCATCCACTCCTGGTAATTCTCCTAGTCTCACAGTGACTGGCCCATAGTCCTTCCCCGCCTCATCCCGTAAAGCACCATGATGTTTTTTCAGTAAGACTAATTTCCACTCTTTTGTCGACTATTGCGCACTTAATAATTTGTGCACCAATAAAACTTTTTTTGTTTCGATTTATCTGACTAACTCCCCTGCAACTACTAAAGTGGTTTTGCTTGATAACCCTGCTGAAGCAAATCCATCCCTCATTTTAATGACCACCAATGAACAAGACACATCTATTGTTCCTCTCTTCACCCATAATTTCCAAATCAAACATGAATTTTCCACCCTCATTATGGACAAGAATGATTTTAAGGATAAAAATTTGTATTAAAATGTAGAAATGTGGGCTAATACTGCTAGTCCTTAATATGCAAAATGGAAAATGTTTGGCGAAAGTTTTGTAAAAATATTCAAATTTCTAAGGATTTTATATAGTTTGTATAAAATTTTAACGATTTGTAAGGTAAAACAATTTTATTCTATGGAATTTGGGCGAATCATTTTTAGAAAAAATGGAAATTAGTGAATATGTTTTTGGGGAAAACCATGGAAAATTAGCCCATTTGCGAAGCTTAGCCCCTAAAATCATCTATGATTATGGACAACGGAAGCCAAAAGAACCTTGTCTCACGGGATTTGGTACAACACCTTCAAATACCCACTACTTTGCACCCAAACCCATACTAACTTGGTTAGGTACAAATGGGCATCCCTCGTCTCACAGTTTCTAGGTGTTGTGTGGTCACCTTCACCATTGGTCCATTTCACAATACAGTCACATGTGATGTCTCCCCTCTGGATTGTGCAGACTTATTACTCGCCCTCCCCTACCAACAAATCCAACATGTTGTATACCATGCCAAATCCCACTAATATCATGTGCAATTGGATGGACGCACATATGTTCTCACATCATCTGATCCTAAACTCACTCTGTCACTTACCGACAAAGAAACAATTAATGAAGTTAGTATCAATAAGTGTGTCTCCTTATGCTTAGTGTTTCATGTTAAACCCGATAATTTGTCCACTCCTACATCTATAGACATGCTCCCCTTGCTTGATGAATTTGTTGATGTTTTCCCACAACCCACATGATTACCCTCGTCTCACTCTATTGAGCAATCCATTGAATTCATACTAGGAAAATCCTTATCAAAAACCCCTTCCTACCACCTCGTGCCTCAAGAAGCTTATGAAATTGAATTCCAAATTTTAGAATCTGTCCACATCAAGCCTTCATCGTCGCCATGTGCATCCCCTGCCTTTATTATCCCAAAGAAAGAAACTATTGAGTGGTACCTCATAACTGACTATTGTGCCCTCAATAAAGCCACTGTTAATTGATATCCCCTTCCCCAGATTGAGGATTTGTTGGACCACCTACAAGGGGTTTGGTTCTTCACTAAGATGGACTTGACAACTGGGTATCATTAAGTGCGCATGAAGACAACAAATACATGGAAAACATCATTTAGGACCAAATTTCAGCTTTTCCAGTGGATCGTAATGCCAATTGGGATGACGAATGCTCCAGCCACATTCATGTGCCTCATTAGTGACATCTTCAGACCACATCAAGGTAATTTTGTCATTATTTATTTGGATGATATTTTGATCTTCAATAATTCTTGGCAAGATCATTTGCAACATGTGCGCAAAGTGCTTGAATTGTTGCGCAAGCATAAGTTGCAAGTGAAATAAAATATGTCCTTCTTTGGACATACATTAATCCAATACTTGGGATTCATAGTGGATACCCAAGGTGTGTTCCAAGATCCCTTGAGAGTGCAGGATTCGGTGCAATGGCTAGCAACCCCCAACATTCATGACTTCAAAAGTTTCGTGGGGGGAATAAATTTCTACAAAAAATTTGTCTCCCACTTCTCACAGTTGGCTCAACCTCTGCATCAGCTGTCAGATCAAAAAAAAACTCGATGGACTCCAGAGCCTAAGCATCATTTTATGAAATTGAATACATCATTATCTGTAGCCTCTATTCTAGGATTGTCGGACATGAATCAACCCTTTGATATCGAGACAAACACCTCCCAATTTGCCATTGGATTTGTACTTATACAGGAAGGTCATACGATAACATATCACTCTAAGACTCTTAGAGAAGTCAAAGTCAACTACACCACATATGACAAGGAATTCTCTATCTTGGTATAGGCACTGAAGCAATGCCGCCACTACATTTTGGGTAAAGAGATCATCCTACATATCGACCACCATTTGTTGATATTCATCAATTCCCAAAGATGCAGGAACAATTCCATTTAAAATGGGCAGGGTATCTTCAACAGTTTCACGGTTAAGTCGGCCCCCAATCCAAGTTATGCACATTTTAGAAGTGTGTTGTGCGACTTATGATGCATGGAAGGAAATTTATGCTACAAGTCCATGTTTCAAAGAAGTCTGACGTGCTTTGCAGCAACCTACGGTCATCAACCAGACTTCGTTTCTTGACTACACCATCCATGCAGGGTGGATTTACAAACTCAATCAGTTATGCATGCTGTAGACCAAATACCATCTCATTCTAATCCAAGAAGCACACGCCTCTTCTTACGGTGAGCATTTCGGCATAGCCAAAACCATCCTCAATCTCCAAATACATTTCTATTGGCCTGCACTATCTAAACATGTGGAAAAATTTATTCGTACTTTCTCCCTATGTTCACAAAGTAAGCCATCTAACCGTTTGCATGGTCTCTACCAACTTCTACCAGTTCCTTCTCGTCCATGGGGATCCATTTCCATGGACTTTCTGAGTGGTCTCCCTACCACATTTCACAAGCATGATGTTATTTGGGTTGTAGATTGTCATTTATCTGAGATGGTTCAATTCCTTCCCTGTCATATAACTACAATTATTGCGCAAACTACCAGCCTTTTTTTTAATCATGTGTGGCCCCATTTTTTTTTACGCAACAGTATTATTTTAGATCATGACTCTCGCTTCCTCAGTACCTTCTGGCGTACACTATGGTCTTCGCTCAGACACCAACTCCATTTCTCCACCGCATTTCACCACCCAAATGATGGCCAAACAGAGGTTGTCAACCACACTCTAGTCCACTCTCTTCACAGTTAATTTTCCAAAAATAAGCAGTGAGACTCTTATCTACATGTCATTCAGCGTAATTATAATAGGGTCACCCACTCCTCCACAGGCTTCTCACCCTTCGAGGTCTGTCTCAGATTTCAACAAAGTGTGCCCTCATAGCTACCCCTCACTTGCATCCCCGGGGTATGCATGACAACAGCAAGAGAAACAATCAGCACAGAGTTTCATCCACAACATTGGATGATGACATTCCCAAGTACCAAAGGCATTGCACACAACACATGAGTGCGCCAAGCAGAGGCACAATAACCGATGCACGCCATTGATTTTTCAACTTGGTGATTTATTGTGGCTGTAACTGGACAAGCACTGCTTCCGAGGACAACATCACAAGCTCCACCCTTTATGCTATGTTCCATATGCCATGCTCAAAAGAATTAGTGAGAATGCATATCGCGTGGACTTTCCACCACAACTTGGCATCCATGATGTGCTCAACATCAACAATCTCAAGTTGTTCGAGCCACCACTCCTTGAGGAAACTGTCACGGTACATCATCGAGTCGAAAGTATACCATATTTTCAGCTTCCTCTTCTCATAGACACCATTCTAGACTCTTGGACTCGCAACACTCACCAACAAGACTATGTTTCCTACCTTGTGGGCCGCAAGGGCCAGACACCTGTGCAAACCAAGTGGATGTCTCCAACAACATTGCAATGTTATTTCCCTCACTTGCTATCAGAAGCAAGGACGCTTCTAGATCTAAACATTGAGGAATTGGGCCACCAAAGAGGGCGCCCATCTCCCTTTACATAGTTGTTTCTATTGTAAACTTCCCTCGCCAGTCCAACTGAGCAGGGGAATTCCTAATAAATAATTAGCATCATTTTTCCGTTAGGCAGTTAACTAAATTAAAAGTGAAACAACGCTTATCAGTCAGAAATAAAGTAGCAAGTATCTTGCTGTTGTTGTAAACAAAAATCGGCCAATCTGATAAAAAGGGTGTCTTCTTGCTGAAATACAATAAATAGTTATTTTACTTCTCACTTCCAATGTTCTTCTCTTTTCATTCTCTATGTATTTGTATTTGTGCAACGTTTATTTTCTTGTGTACCAGTCTTGTTGTTGTTGCATTTTTAATTTTTACACATAGAATTTTGTATCGTTGCAAACCATTTATTATTTTACGATGGTCTATTCAACATTGATAACTTTAAATGTGTAGCACCTAGTATGCAATCAGTTGATGTACATATTATTAATTAAAATCCAACCAAAACATTTAATGTTGTATAGTATGGTGGATATTACTCACAGTTGATGTACATATTATTAATTAAAATCCAACCAAAACATTTAATGTTGTATAGTATGGTGGATATTACTCATTCTGATAGTGATAAATGATTCTTTGATATTCTTGTTCCAAAAGAATACACGTTGATGCGCGAACTCGTCAATGGCCTAAAAAGCTACTTTGTTTGTATCCATGCCGTCATTGATAAGTCGGTCACATTGAATCCTTATTGTGCGAAATTGATGGATTATGGGTGGCCAAAGCTTATGATTGTGCGCACATGGGCTCCTGTTTTTGCGGCGGAAAAAGGGAGTAAGGCACGGCCGAATCATTGTGTAAATCTAATGGATGAAACGATGCGGCCGTCCTTTCCCCGCACAGGACCTCGGGAATCGGATCATGCACCAATTTTTATTTCACCAAAGGTATAAACGATGCCGATCACCAAGATTTGTTCCGATGCATCTCTTCCTTCCGCGTATACACCCATGGCCCAAAACTAAGAAGAAAGTCAATCACTCGACAAAACTCATATCCATTTTGCGATTTTTTTGTTTAAATCTGGTAGTAATTTATATCAGGATATATATCCTATATTTTTATTTGAAAGTTACATTATGGTT
>JASDQU010105296.1:7423-23687 GCA_032191745.1 Picea mariana
AACGGGATAGGTCTCAAATAATGGTTCCAACATGATCCAGACTCCGATATGAAGAATATTGCAGAGTTATACTCTAATATACACGAAGTATAATTGCAGTGACGAAATTCCCAAATACTTAACAGGAAGAAATGTGTAGTAATTTTGCAACCTGAATTGAGGAGACACAGTTGCACGGCAATAGATCTTGTTTATTCTAGACTTTTTTCCATCCCAAGAGTTAGTGTATTCAAGGGTTTTACAAACAATGGTTTTCCCTATGCTATAGCTCTTTGATATACATGTGAGGTCCAACAGTAGTACTCAGCCCAATATCTCAAGGCACCAACTAAGGAGGCTAGACCGTGCCCTTAGCTGTACTACCCGACTACCTAGGTACTAGAGAGTATCTTCATGAGTGTTGTTCTCGGTTGCACTATAGAAGTCAGGGGACCGATCAGTTTATCTATGGAGGGCTTCAGGACATCTAGGACGATCCGTATATAGGTGTTGTGACGTTGTCTGATGCGCTACCACTCGAAGGGGTACCAACAAAGGTTACAAGTGTGGCCAACAGATGAGCGCTTAAGTACCACATGTATTTCTTGCGTGTATGAATCCTTGACTGCGGTTTTATGTGCATAACGAAAGATCTACGTAGCTTAAAGATGTCGGAGTATGTCTCTACCTTGAAAAAAATTTAACCCACAATTTTCTGCCGAGGAAGGTGCTCTGATACCACTTGTAATATTCTAGATATAAAATAGTATGAAGAACATAAATAATTAGCTAGAAATGGCAGATACACAACGATATAACCAGAACAACACCACAATAATACCAAAATAACACTAGAAAGAGCACTTTGATTACTGAGATCAATGTTCACTTTCCTCTTCGAGGGGGCAACCTCCAACAAAGCAGAGCTCTATTACAATAATATCCAAGACAAAACTTCTCATACTCTCTACTCCTATTTATACTAAATATGTCTATCAAAAGAACAATATAGAGGAAGATGCTTCTAGAAGTGAAAGCTTCTATTAGGTCTTCTTACATTTGACTTATTCTTCCTTATTGCTACGCCTTATTAATATTGACCTTTATTACATGGAAATATATTATTCTACTTATGTGAAGGGTTAGGCCCCTAAAAATTATACATAGAAAAAGGTATTCATTAGCTTACATTGACCCTTAAAAAATATATTTGGTTTGCACGATTTGTCTACACTTATATTGCTCATGCTAATGGAAGGAGCTACATAAAATCGTCTCTTTTTTATAAAAAAAAATCAGTTTTTTTCTCTTCAAATTGTTATTATATTATTATCATGGTTGTTGTTATGTTATTTTTTAAGTCTTTTTTGTTTTCTG
Organism: Picea mariana; assembly: GCA_032191745.1. NCBI lineage: Eukaryota > Viridiplantae > Streptophyta > Pinopsida > Pinales > Pinaceae > Picea > Picea mariana. Next base: position 8,780 of record JASDQU010105296.1, read on the forward strand.
ATAATATTTATAGCAAATTATTAATGGTTTAGCAAATTATTAATGCTTTACATATTTGATGTTGTATTATACAATTAAATTAGGAAAAAAATTATCAAATTTATATTATTTTTGTTTTATAACTTTTTAAACTTATTCTCATTAATTTTGTGGTTGGTTTGGGATTTAGAATTTTATATATTGTTGTTATGTTATTTTTTTTTTAAGTTTTTTTTGTTTTTTCTTCATATTTATAGCAAATTATTAATGGTTAACATATTTAATGTGATATTATACAATTAAATTAAAAATACATTTATTAAATTTATATTAATTTTGTTTTATAATTTTTAAAACTTACTCTCATTACAATAAAATTTATATTAATTTTATTTTATAACTGTTAAAACTTACTCTCATTAATATAAAGTAATTTTATTTTACAACAGATGGTCTGTTTGGGGTTGATTTGTTTGGAGTTTATAATTTTTTTTAATATAAATTTTATGTTTACATTAAAAACCATTAAAAATGAGTTAAACACTTATTCTATTTTTATTTCATTTCCATTCTTAATCACCAAACTTATTTTTAAGCATTTCTTCAAATAAACATCCCAACTATCCATGCTTTTAAGCTCCACTCCCACCATCAATAGTTTTCCCACCCTTGTTAACTCCCATGTTTGAGTTAGTTTAAAGGTATTTTTAAGAATAATTATGAAAAAGACTAAAAGTACATAAAATCTTCATTCCTTTTTAATAAATTTCTAAATACCTCTTTTAAATACTTTTTCATATTGAATAGAAATAACATTATATCTATTTATTATAAGTAATTGAAACAAATTTTTATATAAATAATATTCAAAAATATAATATCCAACATTATTTTATTATATGTAAAAAGAACATGCTCACATATATATTCTAAATCTCTTTCTAATTGACGTATATGATTTTATTAATATTCAAAATGTATAAAATTGTTGTTTATATGTGATTCCATATTTTTTTTTATTTTTTTTTATAAATTTTGATATTTTATAAAAAAAATTATTATAGTACAAAGAAAGAAAATTGGACTTTAATACATTTAGTATTTACTGTTTTAATTGGACTTTAATACATTTAGTATTTACTGTTTTAAGATTCTTGTGGTGTGAGTTTTTAGATCCATATTTTCTACAGTAAAATTCGTTTTTATCTACTACATTTAGTATTTATCATCACATTTTAGTTTACATTTTTTCTTATATTTATTGGATATTATAGTTTACATTTTTTCTTATATTTATTGGATATTATGTTTTTATTTTCATTTTAATAAAAAAGATAATATTTTCATTTTTTATTTTATTGTGAAAATGTTGTAAATAATAATTTGACCTCTTAAATCAAACAAGTTATGCACATATAATTCAAAACAAAAAATAATTATAAAACCATATTTTATATATAATAATAATAGACACCAAATTTGTGTATGAGAATTCCTTTTGTTGAACTAGAAAGTCTCTCCTCTCTAAAGTTTATCTAGATATACATACTTTACCTAATCTGAATTTTGAACTTGTAATCTTTTAAAAGAAAATTCATGTTCTTAATTATAATTTAATTACATAATTATCTCTATAAATATAATCATCTATATTTTATCATATAAATTATTATTCCAAAATAATAAAAATAACTAATTATAAATTTAAAAAAAAAAATTGTAATTTAGCATACTAGTTTTTCTCACATTCTTACTCAATTTATTTTTAATTGTATTCAATTGGTTAATTTTTTATTAGTTAAACAAAATTTAAAACATAAAACCAAGATTATTAAACAAATACACTTATTAACGTATTGCCATTTTTATGTCATAAAATTGTAATGATTTTTTCATAAACTAAATAAAACTTGTAAATTTATTTTTAATTGTATTAAATTAGTTAATTTTTTATTAAAACTTGTAAATTTATTTTTAATTGTATTAAATTGGTTAATATTTTATTAAAACTTGTAAATTTATTTTTAATTGTATTAAATTGGTTAATTTTTTATTAGTTAAATAAAATTTAAAACCAAAATTATTAAACAAATGCATCTATTAACGTATTGTCATTTTTCTGTCATAAAATTGTAATGATTTTTTCATAAACTAAATAAAACTTGTAATATAAAATAATATTTTTTAAAATTGTAATGATTTTTTCATAAACTAAATAAAACTTGTAATATAAAATAATATTTTTTTGGTATTTGATTTTTTCATAAACTAAATAAAACTTCTAATATAAAATAACTTTTTTTTTTATTTTTACTTTTTAAGATTTATTTAATGTGATACATTATAATGATATTTTATAATTTATTTATTTTCTTATAACATTGAATATATTATAATTTATTGAATTTATTTTTTTTCTTATAATATTGAATTATTCATTATTGTTAAACAATCTCATCTTCAAAATTCATAAATATTTAAATTATCGATCAACATTTTAAATTGAATTAATTCCCTTTGTGTAGTACACCCATTATTCTACTCCAATATTTTATAACCAAAAATAATTTATAGGAGTATAGTTTTATATAGCATAACTCGATACCCATGAAGTAGCATGGACTTTTTCAAAGTGGATTTGTTAGGCGGGAAAAATGGAGAAACCAGAGTAGAGGCGATTTTTTGAATTTTCTTTGGAGGGGGTTCTGGAAAGTTTGAGTTTGATCCAGTAGAGAGTTTACATGGTCCGGGAAGGATACACCTTGCTGACTACCACCCTTTCTTTCTATCTTTAGTTTTATTGACTTTCACTTAGTATTACTTGTTCATTGGTTTATCGTTCCGTTTCTATCTTTGGAAATTGTAGTTTTGGCTTCTAGTCACAGACGGCTCTTAACAGCTCGGGCTCGCCTTTATTGTAGATGTTTTAAAGCATTTACTGTTTCATCTGTTTTATTTGATCCTTGATGTTTTGTCATGTTGTGGACTATATCATCAAATGTTTCTATCTTTGGAAACTGATCCACTTGATGGGTTTCGATTTTGCGGTCAAGATGTCAGCTTATCCTTAGTGCTATCTGCCTCCAGCTTTACTACATTAACCTTTTGTTAGTCTTCATGATGGGGCCACCTGTTTTGTTTAGTGGGAAGAGTGCTGCTATAAAGGCGACCAAATACTCTGAGAGCAGTGATCCATTAACTCTACTGTCGTCATTAAATGACTTTAATCAATCGTTTAAACCCGTCGTGCTTCCGGATGCAAACCAGTTCCTTCCTAGGCTTTTGTGTTCCCCGCCCTTTGTTTCTGTTCAACCTGACCTGAATACTTTCCCTGGGGAGATATTTTCTTCCTAGTTTCCAGAGTTACAAAACTGTTACTCTCAGAATACAGTCAGGGTGACACCAACTCCTAATGGTAGGAAACGAACGCTCTCGGAACCCAATAAGGTGCCGAAGAAACTTGCCTTGGGGTCGGATATAGGTTTAAAAGAAACCTGCCACATGGCTCTTTGTGGTCTGGTTGGTCGAGTCTCCTACCACTACTTACCACAAGAACCTCTCTAGGAATGGATCGAGAAGATGTGGAAACCTATTTTAGGTTACACGCCGAATGTTTTTTACCTCGAAAAAGGATGGTTAGGTTTCCTGTGTCGGTCGCCCGAAGATACAGTGACTTACTGGCTTCCCGGTGGTTATTTGGTGCTAGCAGTATTATGCTTAAAAGGTGGCGTGTTTCTTTTGATCCGCACAATGAGTATTTTTCTAAAAGACACCTCTGGGTTCTTTTACCAAGGCTCCCACTCTATTTTTGGAATGAAGGAGCTCTTAGAGCTATTGGAGATGCTCTGGGTACATTTATCTCTGTTGATAGTTTTTCTCTCAAAGCAGCAGATAGAAAGATGGGTAAAGTTTTGGTGGGGTTAGATATCCATGGTGGCCTACCACAAAATATGGATATTGAATGGTGCGATAAGAGGAAAAAGAAGCGCTTAGATTATATGGGGATCCCTTTTAGATGTAATCGTTGTCATTGTACATGCCACTTGTGCAGAGATTGTAAAGGAATGGAGGTAGTGGAGGAACCTGATGAAGAATTTGATAACTGGGAAGTGCCGAACTGCTCACCGTATGTGGAACTTTTTGGTCATGGGGAATCTAACTATTGGGCGGAGCAGAGTCAACAGGAAGTCTCATTGGAGAAGCTATCAGGTAAGCTAAAATAAAATATCCCTTCTCTGTATGAATCTCTAACTTCATGGGAAAGGGATACTATGGATTCTTCCCCCTGGTTAGAAAATATGTCTATCTTTAAAGTTACATCTTCGGCTATTGAAAAAGTTTTGATTGACAATTTAAGTAAAAAGTATTATGTTATAGACTTGGGACCAGAGATCCTTTCGGGGAAAGAAATTGAAGTAGTGGTTTTAAGTGGTAGTAGCTCCCCTACTTTAGGCTTGGTTTTAGAAGACCCTTCCTCTGCACCTGAGCACCAACCGACACGGTCTGGTTCCTCGTCGCCTTTACTATCTTCCTTTGAAGTAAACCTCCAAGGTTGCAGGGAATCATAGGTGGATGATGAAGCCCTCTTGGTTGTTTTTGATACTCTCCTTCCAAATGGACGGGACAAAGATTCCTCCTTTCCCCTTTCGATCTATCTTGGGAAAGCGATTGTTACTGAGACTATGGGTGGGGAGCAAGCATCATCTTCCATACCTCTCCATGTAGGCGAAGAAAAGGATTATGTCTGGTCGCGAGGATTAGGCATAGAGATCTCCCCCATAAAAACTAGAAGCTCTCGAAAAAAGATGGGAGGGGGATCAACTAATCTTGAAGTTAAGGATCTTACCAGTTCTGACAGTGGGGCACTTAGAGTGTTGAAGGCCCTAGCAAGGGAGAAATAATTATTTTACTATCCTTGAATATCAGAGGGATAGGGGGCTCCCTTAAAGCCATCGTGTTTCGCAGGGTAGTGGATCGTGTTCACCCTGATATCATTTTTTTACAGAGGAACATAAAGCTAGAGGTTGTTTACAAAGCTTTTGCCCATCCTGGGCTTCATGTGTTGTCAGATCTCTAGGAACTTCAGGGGGTTTACTTGTGTCCTGGGACCCGAATTCCTACTCTCTTCAACCCTCCATGACCTGCGGGGGTATCCTACAGTCAAGAAAAATAGTAACCACACATTGTTCTATTTCTTTACTCAATGTATACGGTCCATGCACGAATAAAAGAGCGTTCTGGGATTTTTTGGCTGGTAGTGGCATTCTTTCTACTGGCAATTTAATTCTAGATGAGGATCTAAATATAACTCTCTCATCTGAGGAAGTGTGGGGAAGTACTAATTTCTCGAGTTCTTTGGCATATCATCTTAAAAATATGTTCCAGTCAAAGAATTTGGTGGAAATTCGCACAAACAAGTTGGTACCTACGTGGTGAAATGGGCAACATGGGACCCAAGCTATTGCAAAAAGATTGGACAGATTCTTCTTATCAGAAAGTTTAATAATCTCATGCCCCGATCATTGTTCAAATGGATTTAATGCTAGTCCACAAGATTTATCCTTTCAAACTCAATCCAAGTTGGTTAATGGACTCTGAATATAAGTCTCTTGTTAATTTGGTTTGGAAGGATAACAAATACCTATCTGAAGAGGGTTTACAATGTCGATTGGTTTGGAAATTAAAAGATCTCAAACAACAGACAAAGTGGTGGTCAAAAAAGAGAGAAGAACTCTTAGTTAAATACATGGAGTTCCTGGAAGCGCATATCAAAGAGACCTTTTTAAATGTTGTGGAGGATAACACATTGTATGAGAAAGAATTATCACTGGGGAATCTTGAAAAGGAAAGAAATAAAATTATGAGTTTCAATGAACAAAAATGGCGTCAAAGGAGCAGGGCGATATGGATAAGAAGCGGCGACTCAAAAACAAAAAAAAATCATCATTTCGCAAATCAGAGGCGCATCCACAAAGATATATGGAAATTAGTTGATGAAGATGGTGAGCTATGAAAAGGTCACGTAGATTTGAAGAAGGCAACGACTCAGTATTTTATAAAACATTACAAAGCATGTACAGATTCATTTATTATTGAAAATATTGAAGTCACAAACCTCTTCCAAAGAATGGTACAGTCTGAGGATTTAAATTTACTATTGAAGCCAATATCAGCTGAAGAAATCAAGAAGGTCCTTAATTTTTTTAAAATGGATAAGAGTTCAAGCCCAGATGGATAGACGGTGGAATTCTTCTCTACCTTTTTTGATTTGGTTAGCGAAGATCTAGTTCAAATGGTGGAGGAATCCAAGAGATATGGGAATATTCCAAGTGTTAATATTATGGTAGTTGTGGGAGGTATTTACCTCTACATGTGAACCTGACGAGAATAGAAGACTCCAGGAAGCAAGAGAAACCCTAATGAATTGGCTAATAACCCTAGAAGCCTTGTCATCTCAAGAATATAATTTATATTAGGCTATCAGCCTCCAAGAGAAGAAGTCGGCCAGAATTAATAATAATATACTGAACAGACACATACCTAGAAGGAGAAGTCGGCCCCAGTAAACTGGCAGGATTACTATAAATACAGGGCACCAGTCTTTCATTTGTCACATCTCAGGACTGCAGTTTTCCCAGTTGGTGCGCACTGCAGTTGCAGCTGGTGCACAGGTTTGGAGGAGGGTTGTAGGTGTAGCTGCAGCAGCAGCAAGTTTCAGTATTTGGCTTGNAACTTGCTGCTGCTGCAGCTAGTTTCAGTATTTGGCTTGGATATCTCTTGGCTAGGGTTTGGACTATCTGATCAGCTTTTTTTGATGCACTATCCTTGGGGAGAGATGCGTTGCTCTTTGTTTGGCTATCTAGCCTAGGGTTTGCTTCCGGAGTAATTCTCAGGTCAAGGTTAAGGTACTCGGAGGGAGGCTTCGGCCTGTGGTTGGGTGACGAGGGTATCGTCAATGGTAAAACGAGCACACCATCTTATATATTCTAACACCAAGTTGTTTAAATTCCACCTTCTTGGCACTGATACCTAAAGAAAATAATATGACCACTTTCGGGGATTATAGGCCGATATCGCTCTGCAACCTATGTTACAAATTGATCTCCAAATTTATATCTAACAAGATTAAACCCATTATGTCTCGTATGCTATCAGAAGAAATATTAGGTTTCTTGGAAGGTCAAAGAATACAAGATGCCATCGGGACATCTTTTGAGTGCTTGCATAGCATATCAAAAAAGAAAAAAAGAAAATCTTTGATCCTAAAACTGGATTTACGCAAAGCGTATGATTGTGTGGATTGGGATTTTCTTTATATGGTTCTTATTCAGGTAGGTTTTGATTCTCAAGTGACTAGATGGATTATGAGTTGTGTTACTTCACCTTCCTTTGCTTTTATCATCAATGGGGAGGCCATAGATTTCTTTAAAAGTGGGAGGGGCTTAAGACAGGGCTATCCTTTGTCTCCACTTCTTTTCATCCTGGTGATGGAGTCTGTCAGTATTTTATTAAAAAAGAGTAAAGCAGAGAGTAAGATTTCGGGTGTTAGAGTTTCTAGTCTGATCAACATTCTACGTCTATTTTTTGTAGATAATGTCCTAATTTTGACAAAGACTGGTCTTATTGAATGGAGATATATGATCTTATTCTCCTATTTTGTAAAGCTTCAGGATTGCAGGTTAACTCTTCGAAGACAACGGTGCACCATGAAGGACTTACAGATTCAAAGCTAGTTTCATTAAGGCCCTTACTCCCATATACTTTCTCGGCCTTACACTTAGGCTTCAAATATTTGGGCTTTCATTTAAAAGCAAGACCTCAGAGGGTGGTGGACTCGACTTGGCTTATAACCAAAATTGAAAAAAATATAGGAAATTGGTGGTATAAATGGATTTCATTGGGTGGAAGGTTTATATTGCTCAAATCGGTTTTGGAAATCCAATCCATTTATTGGATGGCTGTGGAATTAATTCCAAAGTGTATTATTACATAGATCTGTAAATTGTTCTTTAAGTTTTTGTGGAATGGAAATACTACTTCAAGTCATATCCATCTATGCAATTAGGAAGTATTATCCAGGCCAAAATCAAGTGGCGGTTGGGGTCTCATAAATTTAACACATTTCAATCTCTTGTTGTTGGCAAATAATCTTTGGCATATGCTCTATCAAAAAGGTATTTGGCATAATATTGTGATGGATAAATACTTAAAGCACTATGATGTGATTACATGGTTCAGGTCGACAAATTTCTAGCATAGTACAAGTTCAAGGATCTGGAGAAACTTATTGAAATCAATGCATTTGTTAACACATTGGCATAACTGGTTGTTGGGCTCGAGGGAACAAATTTATATTGGCAGAGATTATATTATGGGATTGCATGAAATATCTTTGTTGTCACAGGATCTTCGTGATCATCTAAATGGGAAGGAGATCCAACTGTTGGTCAATGCAAAACATCCATAGAAAATAAGTGATCACACAGGTAATTGGCTAAGTAGTGGCTCATTGGGTCTAAATGGAACTCTCGCAGAGGAATGAAATAGCTACACAAAGGGCCTATCAGCTTCTGGTGTTATCCTTGGCGATTCAAATGATAACATTTTGTGGACCGTAGGAGATGCAACAGGTAAAACTACAGTCAAAAATATCTATCTAGAGTTGGTCACTACTCTAAATTACCAACCCATGGAGATTTGGAAACAAAAAATTTGGAAGTGGAATATCCAATTAAAGATAAAACTATTCACTTGGTTAGCCATTTCCCAAAAGATTTTAACCTGGGATGGACTTCAGAAAAGAGGTTGGGAAGGGCCCAGTTTATGTGTTTTGTGTAAAAGAAACTCAGAAAATTTAGATCATCTGTTCATTGAGAGTAGTTTTACAAAATATATCTGGGCAGTTTTAAGTACTTGCTGAATTTAAAAAGGATGTGGGTAGGATAGGATCTTGCCAATTGTTATCATCAATGGATCAATGACAAATCAGTTGTACCAGAATTAGAAGCCTTAACTTGTTGGTGTTTATGGCTTGAAAGGAATAAGTGCATCTTTGAAAGTGCGGCTCCCTCTTCCCATTCAGTTTTATATATGATCATGGGACTGTACAGACCGAATACTCCAGCCCTACCTCAATCCTCCATAAAGGAATGTTTTATCCAATATGAAGAGGGCTCCTCCATTGCTTTTTTCGATGGGGAAACAAGAAGTGATCGATCATCTTGTGGAGATGGAGGGGTAATTAAATCAATTGATAAACTTGTTTATAGATGGCATATAAACTATGGTAGACGAACAAATTCAAAGGCAGATCTCATGGGCATCTGGGCCACACTTACTTTAGCAAACCATCTTGCTCTTCATAGGCTTCAAGCCTTTGGAGACTCAAAAGTGATTATAGAGTGGCTTATGGAAGAAGCAGACAAAAGACTTATCCAAAAAGTTTCAGTTTCTTAGCTTCCACCATATATATAGGGACTTCAACGAAGAGGTTAACAAGTTATCAAAAGAAGCCCTTCTGGTTCCTGAAGGAAAGATAACATATTATCAGTGGGAACCTGGAGGAGCTGGGCAGACAAAACATTTGGATATATGCTAAATTTCTAGCCAAGACTGGGCTTTATGGTTATTATGTACCTCTTTAGTTTTTTATGATACTTTGATAGTTATCCTGGAAGTTTCTTTAGTAAAGCTATGTTTATGTTATCCTACCTTTTTGAAATTTCCATAGACAATGTAATATTTTGTAAAGCACGAATATCTGGGATAAGACTTTTGCCATATGTTTTTTTGGTTAAGACATGATATCCATGAATGACATTATGTAAAAAAAATTATATATGAATATAATTTTGAGCCAATTTTCACTTGGAAAAAAACTTAATACCCATTATTCTACTTCACCATTTTATAACCAAATAATTTATAGGAGTATAATTTTATATAGCATAACTCGATAAGAAAACTATTATAGTTATTTTCATCAACATATGTTTGGCCTAATCTACATCATAATAACCAATTATTTGTAAAACATTTTAACTCTAAATAACTGTGATTTTATATAAACATTTTCTTTGCGAAGATATTTAAATATTATCTTTATTATTTCTTATTTCTTAATATAGTTTTAGATTACAAAATTTATATTTATTAAATGCATACCTTTACCAACATTCTCCAAAATTTCAATTTATTGCAAATTAACTTGTAATGTGGAATTCGTTGAGTACTTTTCACGCATCTTATATAGTTTTGATTTGTTGGAATTGGTCAAGTACTTTTCACAAATTTTATATAGTTTTGGATTTGTTTTTATTGTGATATTAGCCATTTTTGTTAAAGAATATTTTGAATATATATTTCAATTAAAATATTAGTTTCCACATTGTCTAAATATTTTATATTTTGAAAATTTTTATTGTAATCTATGGAAATAAATATTGGTAAAATCATCATTTTATATTGTTTAAGTTGTATTTTTGAATGTATAAATAAATTTAGTATCTTGAAAAAAAAATTGGACATTCAAATTATACAAACTCAATCACTTAAATATAGAGTTCTGATAATCTTTATTAGAATTTAATTAAAAATTAATCAATAAATATGCCACTAAAAAATCCAAAAAAACAAACTTTTAGACTAAACACATTAAGTTTTATTTGATTTTTAAATATTAAAATATTGTAATCATAATAATATATTATAATTAATTATCTCAAACTTGGTTGAAAGTCATTGAACAATTCAAGAAACTTGTATTATTGTTTAACACAACTACACCATCATCATATAATATCAAATTTATAATTAAACAATGTTTAACACAACTACACCATCTTCATATAATATTAAATTTATAATTAAACAAAAATAATAATATATTAGTCTTTAGGAAAATTAGTTAGGATATTCTAAATAGATTTTATGATTTAAAATTTGTTTATTTTAAAACTTCAGATTTAGATTAGGGAACAAAAACTCTAGAGTATTAAGAGCATTAGTTAACTCAAGGTCCCAAAAGTTGTATGAAGGAAGTTTATTATGATGGGGCTCAATTAAAATAAAGTCATTTCAGTCATTAGATAGTTTTTTTTGGTTAATTATCAATGAATTATAAAAAGAAAAATAGTTTTTTTTGGGGTTAATTATCAACGAATTATAAAAAGAAAAATATGAGATGTTAAACCTATCACGGATAAGAATCTTTGAATTGGATGATTCTACAAATCTTGAAACATATTAATTTAGATCTAAAAATTAATTTAGATAACATTAATTCATAATTTTGTTTAAAAAATTTAATAAAAATATTTTTACACCTACCTAATGTGCACATGAATTGCTTTTGCTTTACATAAAAAGAAGTGGTAAAATGGAAATATTACTTTGATAAATAGTAAAGATGAAACATTACTTTAATAAACAATAAGAATGAGACATTACTTTAATAAACAATAAAGATTATAAATACAAATTACTTAATATGCCACACATTACATCATGGATCTACATGTATATCTATTAACAAATATTTGATTTATGTCTTAATCATTGTTTTAACCATTTTAAATATTTAATTTATGTTTTAATCATTTTAAATATTATATATATATTGTTTATTTTAATATTTTATAATAATTTTATGATAGTTTATAGGTTATATAACAATTTCTATCATTTAACTAATAGGATCTCTATCATGTTCACCATGATTTAATGATTTAATATGGAAAATGCGTTTTAACCATTTTAAATATTTAATTTATGTTTTAATCAGTTTAAATATTATATATATTTTGTTTATTTTAATATTTGATAATAATTTTATGATAGTTTATAGGTTATATAACAATTTCTATCATTTAACTAATAGGATCTCTATCATGTTCACCATGATTTAATATGGAAAATGCATATTCGTAACATGTTATGATGTACATAAATATGTTTCGATATATTTTGGATTCATGGTTAACAACATGAACAATGTAGAGGTATAACATGTTAAAATAGAAATAAATATACTTTGATATATTTATAATTGATGGTTAGCAATATGGCCAAGTTTTAATATGGTTAATGGATATTAATTGATTATTAGAAACATGGCCAAGTTTTAATATGGTTAATGGATATATTGATGGGTTGTACGATTTCATGAATTGATGGTTAAAAACATAGTCAAACTTTAATATGGTTAATGGATACATTGATGGGGGTTGTATGATTTCATTACTTGGTGCGATGAAGGTTTCCCAAATGTGAGTATGTTAGAAGCATATGTATACATATATTAATAATGTTCACAAAATAGACATTTCAACGATGGTCAACTTATTAGTCTCTGTCAAAGGCCAATACTATAAGAATTGATTCATCATTGACCATCCATTAGTTAGCCTTTGACTATAAATATTTTACTACTATCCAAATCTTATATATAGGAAAAATGAAATAATCATTTTTTATAATATTTAAACTACTTTTATAAAATATATCATGTTGTCTAACACGTTCAAAGTCTTATTGTGAAGCTCTAACACAATTCAATTAGATAACCTAAGTTTGAAGTTTGGGTAAAAAATTTGAATGCAATTCATTCTTAGATAACATATGTTTAGCTTTGTGAATGTTAGTGCATTAACACTTATACTTTGTCAGTTCACTACCTACTTTTCCAGTTCACCGCCTACTTTTCCAGTTCGCCGCCTTGAAGCAAATTTTAATGTGCTTTTTTAGTGCACCGCCTTGAAGCAAATTTCAATGCACTGAAATGCATAGTTTCTTAGCTCCAAATGCAAAATGTAACGGATTTCTATTGTCAAATATCATGTAGTAAATTTAAGTGTTAGGCAATAAACATCATGTTTTGTCTTCTACTTACCACCATCTCACTGCTTGGTTGCTCGATTGTTATCACTATAGAAATTTCCATACTTAGACTAAAGAAAGTACATAACAATATGAAAAAAATTCTAGGTCCTTAGTACTGATATGAGGAAGAGGAAAAGGAATCATGCTTGATTGTCCAATTTCATTATCTATTTCATACAACCACTAGTAATCTCTATCAACATTTTAGAGTATTCCATGCATGGTGTTTCCCTTTAATTCATATATTGCATTTAATTAATTTTCAATTCTATCCAGATGCAATTAGGAATTTACCTATTCAAAAAGAATGTAGACGATCTACTTACCTACCTGTAGTGAAGGAGAGTAACAAGCTTCAATCCTTGGACCTCTTGACAAGAATGAAAACATGAACTGTCTACCAGGAGGTATTGAAATTTTTGGTGAAATATGTACACATAGTCAACACAAAGCCTGAACTTAGCAGTGTTGTAAAGGTGGGTTTCTTCCATTGTTGTATACAACTAAATTTTCAACCAATAAGTTATATTATTATTATTGAATTGATCATGACAATGATAATGCCGATTTACAACTTGAATGGATCTCATAGTTAAGAATATGTTTCAAACATAAAAAATTAGAGCATATACATTAATGTAAAACAAAAAATCGACAATTCCCAAAATCATTCACAAATCCATCACTAAACATGTTCATTCCTAAAACCCCCAATTCACTAAGCAACGATCATGCCCAAAACACCAATTTATAATCAGAACAAACATGATTGTGTACAAATCTAAAACATAAGTCTATTCAACTTGGATACTAAATAAAAATAAATACCTTGATTAGTTAATGTAACGACCCCACCATTACGACAATAAGCGACATAAATAGGTAATTTTTTTTTCATTTTAAAGCTGCGTTAGGTAATTAAAACATCATACTAAATAACAACTTCATCGACACAAATTTCACTCATCTTAACGTAACAATAACATTGTGTTAACCAACATTTCGACATAAGGCAGACACATTGACAACGATCATCAAGGCACAATATCATTATAAGAACCAACACATGTAACACAACATTCCCTGGTGTAAGAAGTTTAATGTCTGCATCAATCATCCGCCAAAATTTTAAGGGCGCAGTTAAAGTTGTTAAACCCTCACATGGAAACATAAGAGAGAGTGCAACGTAAATGACTGTATTTTGTTGCCTAAGGAAATCTGATCATAAGCATAAACTCATACGTCGCCTAGAGTTGAGGCGCAAGAGTATCATTTCTTAAATCACTACTCAAGGATCTAAGGCCTAACATCCATTCACCACATCGCAATCAGTACATGAAAGTAGTCTAAAATCCTTAACCATCATTCATGTCAGCAATATCATTGCACAAAAGTAAGAGATCTAACACATCAAGCATGACATAAATCGCTAAGTGTGAGAATGTATGAGATCTACACCAAATCTAATTGCGCAGAGAGCCCAACATCTAAAAACACCATTAAAACACATCGTCTAGTGTGCAATAAGTCAAAAAACTAGACGATGGTTTTAATGGTGTTTTTAGAAAAATAATGATCTACACTACTGAGTCATTCCTTCAAGCAATTCTAACACAATCCTAAGAAATGTAACATCTCTAATCCATTAGCCATCATTTTATTCACTATTAGATTCATCATATAGAGAAAGTATTCATTCAAGAGAAGTTAAAGATCCTCCTTGTATTTTGTAAGTCCTCCTTCATTCGGAGATTCACCATTAGGTATATTAAGAGATTAACTATTAAGTGGAAAACATCTTATGAATCCTCTTCACATAAAAATTTCGTTTGTAGGAGGATTTTTTTTTAAAGTTCAAAGTAGTTTTTATGGCATAAATGAAAGAAGTTCAAAACATTTTTCACAAGCCTCTTATAATTCCTAGGGTTGGTGAAAAGAGATTAACTGCAATATCGGAGTCAAACAAGGTTGTCCCTTGTCCCCTACCCTTTCTGGCATATACATTGATAAGTTAAAATAATGCTTGGAAAAAGAAGGTTGTGTCGACCCT
>JASDQU010105296.1:25237-37015 GCA_032191745.1 Picea mariana
GGACAGTCCACGGATTTGTGTCCGTCTTTCCCACACGTAAAACATGTGATAACTCCTACTCTGCCTCTTCCTCTACCTCGGGTATGAGGAAATGTATTTTCATCAGCATATCCTCCTTGCTGATCATCTTGCTACCTCCTCGGCTCAGAAATTTGTTGCCTCTGCTGTGAGGTTCCACCTCTTTCAGTTTTTCCCTGAGGCCTCTTCCAATCCTCCTTGGGATTTTGAGTTTGTTCTTGGGCAACTGCTTTGCCTCTAGGCTGGCTTGTCCCTCGCCCTCGCTGCCCCTGCTTACGGCTCAACTTCTCCTCGGTTTTCAGAGCCATCTGGTACGCATCCTCAACTGTTCAGATGGTGACCATGCTCAATTCATCCTGATTGTCATACCTAAGACCATTCAGGTATCTCGCCACCTTTTCGTCATCACTCTCTCGGTGACCTGCTCAAATGTTGAGCCTATAGAACTCTTCGGTGTATTCCTTCACTGTCATCATCTTCTGTCTCAGGTTCTGCATATGCCTGAACAGAGTGATCTGGTAATCCCTCGGAATGAACTTTGTCTTCATTTTGGCGATCATCCTGTCCCAGCTCTTTATCTTCTCTTTTCCTTTGGAACGCCTGTCCGCCTGCAGCTCGTCCCACCATAAGGCTGCATGTCCCTTCAGCTTTGTGACTGCATGCCTCACCTTCTTGTCCTCCTCGATATCTTCGTAATCGAAGTAGGTGTCGACTGCACGAATCCAATCCAGCAGCTCCTCTATGTTTAGACTCCCCTCATAAACGGGAATGTCCATTTTAGTCTTTGAGCTCATCCTGGCGATGGCTCTAATCAACCTCTCCATTGAAGCATTCTCTGCTGAGACCTCCTCTGCCTCACGTCCAACTTCCTCCTCCACTTCAGAATCGCTGAACTCCACTGCACCAGCTCCACGCCTCTGTGCAGTTTCCATCTCCTCCATCCGTGCTCTGAGATCTCGCATTTCTCGTTCCATCTCAGCATTCCCTGCTAGCCTATCCCTTCTTCTGGCATCCCTGTCTTCTCAATCAGGCGACTGCCTCTCTCTTCTGGGCGGCATGATGAATCTCTGTCTCTGCTACAGAAAGCAAAGATACTCTGGATTTGATACCACTTGATTGCAACCTGCCCTCGACGGCACAGTTTCCCCCACCAGGACCTTCAACAATGCGCCCTAAGAGTCAAATAGCTCTTCCACTCCTCTCGGGAGTCCTCTACCCACAGTTCTCCTCGGCGATCCCTCTTTCGAAAATCGGGATATCGCGACTCAGGAATTCACGGTTCACGTGATCACCATTCACATGCAAAACAAAACCCCGATCCCCGATGGTCAATGGGTCAACTCTTTCGGATATCGGGAATTTCCCTATCGGGGCATCGACACATGAAATGTAGTGATTCACTTACATTATGAATCCCTGAACCCCGAACTCTGATATGTCGATATGCGATGGCACGTGTGGATTTGACACCCCCACCTCTTCCTGCTATCGGCACTTCGATCCCCAGTATGCCGATGTGCTTCCACCTATACTCCACTAGCAACCATGGTCCCACAAGCCACGTCACTTCGAGATTTCGCCAATCGCGAATCCACGATGTCAGAGTTCCTCAATGTCGAGAACCCCGAATCTCCGAACCCTGATTCCTAGGGATCCTTCGACGCGTGTCCCACCAAATCAACGATTCTGGTTAGATCGGGAAATCGCCGATCCTGACTTCGATATGCAACCGTTTGACAACCTGGAAACCCCAATGCCTTTAAACGTCGACTCGCCGAGATCTTCCGCCATGTTTCCTTGATGATGAACGGTCCAAAACGCTTGTCGGGAAATCACGGATCGCGATTTCTTGATGCGAGATTTCTATGTCCTCGGGAACCCCAATATCCCGATGGACTGAACCCCGACACTCCCTAGCTCCTGGACACGTGTCCCACAAATCGACGGCTGTGATTATATCGAGGAATCATAGGTCACAATTTCACCGGTCGTAATTCCTTGCCTCACAAAACCCCGAATCCTGACTCCTCGAGATCTTGCACCACGTGTCCCCGTTCTGATCGACGGCTCCCATTGATTCGGGGAATCGCAACTCGCGATTTCAATGAGCACGAAACTCTTGCCTCATCAAATTCTGAAACTCGATATGTCGATATCCGATGGCCAATGGATTCTCTCTTGCTTCTGCGAGTTAACCCTCTCGCAACTCCTCCGCGATCTGACGGTCTGCGGGATTTCACGGCTCTCCACGACAACTTCAAGTCATCGATTCTCTTCCTCTTGAGAATCCTCCGGCTTCTAAGCTTTCCCTTGCTTCAAAACTCTCCCAGCCCTGTTCCTGCAACTTGAACGAGGAACTATCCCTCCTGAGCTGAATTCTATCCGATTCCTTCAGAGACTTTGCACACGATGCCTGCGCTCCACCTTCAACCACTGTCAAAGTGTTCAAGTCTTCTAGGTTCTGTGCTTTCACAGTCACAGCAACCCTGGCCTTTCTTATCTCAGGATTGCTACTAAGACTTCACGTCCAACCTGCACTCACCTGCACGGTTCGAACTGTCAACACGACTCTGGTCGACGAGAATAGGGGTTTCACTATTGAACCTCCTCAACGCACTCTATGCGGAGGAATTCGACTGCACTCAATGCAGGAATCTCCTGGTTCAAACAGTGAAACTATCTGAGCTTATTCTCTCATTCCCTCAGGTTACGAACCTGATATGCAATCACATACGCGGCATATAGAAGATAATCATAAAAAGAAGCAAGTATGCAAAAGCATAATATCAACAACACACAGAGATCAAACACATCCATGAAATTGAGTCCAAGTTGTTCTTATTAATTCAATATCTGTACATGGGGTTTCTTCACAAGCTCTCTGCTCTGCTCTCTCCTTGCTCTCAATGCTAATGCTGAATAATCCAGAATGAAAAAATGTACAAAGGAGGGTGCCTATATTCCGTTTTCCCTCTCGAAAGACAAAACTGTCTAATCTACAGTTAATTCCTATCTAACAGCATTAAAACTATTAAATGCCTTCTTATCTACATTACAATACAAGTGCGCTTCATATGAATGAAAGCATTCAAATGGCGGCGCAACAATCTTCAAAGCAAATTCAAAAATGTATGTGCTGGCGCTGTCCAGCTGTATGTCCTTTACTCCACGCGTTGGCTCGCTTGATGAAGTGTAGATGCTCCTGCATCATATCCCATCTTCCTCGTAGAAACAAGCCTCTCCCCCGTTGAGAGTGTTAGTCCCTAAAGTTGCACTTGACTGTGAGAGGGCAAACTAGGGCATCATCGAGTTATTTCAAAAGTATTTTGAGGGTTTTTATGATTTGGCTTTTTGTAGGGCGGTTGAAAACTGTCTCAAGGTTACAGCATGAGATGAAAATCAAGATTAGAACATATCATATCCCATTGGCTGAATAATAGGTAGACACATAAATGGATTAAACCAATTAAGAAAAGGGAAGATGAAGTCTTCAATTTGTCAACTTCACATGAATTCTCATCTCAAAATGTCATAAAGAAACAAGACTATCAACTCGATATCAAAACTTGAAAAAATATCTCTACAGTAAATTTTCACTGTATAAATTAACAATCAAGAATCAAAAAGCATTGCAATCTGAATAATGAATTCAAACATGAAGAAAGAAATAAAAGAGTAGAAAAAGAGGGTCTAACCATCCATATGCCTTTGCTATTAAGTGTCAAATTGAACATAAATGTCTTTTACAATGAGCTTCACCAAAAGGTCCCTTGGATCTCCAATTTTTCCACCCCTTACTTCTCATTCTACAGAGTTTATATAGAAACAATACATAATTATCAAGATCCAAAAGAAATGGATCTGAAAACCTCCTCATCTATATTTAGTTTCTTGTTTCAAATAATGAAGGAGAAGATCCAATCTGATCTCCAATTCAAATTGATGAGGTGGCTTGTCAACTGTTGTCCATGAGATTTTTCAAGAAAACAAATCTGGTAAATTCCTGAACAATAGGGTCCAACAATCTCTTCGTATATCTTAAATGGTGATATCTATGTAAAAAATGAGAGAGGTTTTTGTGAAGGGGCATGTTCCCAACAAAAAAATCTTCTAGTTTCATCAAATTCATCTCCAGCTGTTCTACAACCTCTCTTGAAGAAAAAGACTAAAACAGGTAAAAATAACAGAGTATTTCATGTAGCTTTATCAGAAAATTAGCCCTCAAAGATCAATTCGAATCTCTTAAAATGTGATTGTTGTGTAAAAACTGAGATAGGTTTTTGTGAAGGGGCATGTCCCCAACAAAGATCTCTTTTTTTTGCATCAAATTCATCTCCAGCTGTTCTGCAACCTCTCTTGAAGAAGAAGACTAAAATAGGTAAAAATAACAGAGTATTCCCTATAGCTTTATCAGAAAATTAGCCCTCAAAGATCAATTCGAATCTCTTAAAATGTGATTGTTGTGTAAAAACTGAAAGAGATTTTTGTGAAGGGGAATGTTCCCAAAAAAAACCTCTTTTGGTTTCATCAAATTCATCTCCAGCTGTTTTGGAACCTCTCTTGAAGAAAAAGACTATAATAGGTAAAAAACAAAGTATTTCCTGTAGCTTTTTTGGTTCTGCAAAATAATAGCCTTTGTCATCAGAAAACACTGCTTCATCTTTGATGATCTAGTTGTAGCTCTTGTTATAGGTCCTCTAGATGATGAAAACATTTGTTTACCTTTGTTTACTGGTTTCTTAAGCGATCAAGTTCTTTTTTCCTTTGCCTTTCTTTTGTTTGTTGGACTGTGTAGAACCTTAGGCATCTTATTTCTTCTAGATTTTGTCTATATCCTTTTCAATGCCTGTTACTACATGTTCTGTGGCAGACATATATCTGGGATGATCATCAAATTTTGTTCAGACAGTATGCACTTCTTTTGCAACATCATCCAGATGATTACAAAGACATTTTAAAGCTATGTTCTGCCAATGTTGCAGCTGTAAGGAATTATCAATATCATCTTCCGTTTTACAAGATACTCTATATTTTGCAAGACATTTAATCTGGCCATCTTTAGACCATTTGAAAAAATATCTTAATGGAGGGAATATTCCTTCAATATAATATGTTTATTCCTATGGAGTAGGATGCGCATGATGCTCATTTTCCCTGGGTAGCTTAAATTCAGAAGCCATCATGACTATATGGTTTGATGGCTTTCTTCCAACAACTTTAAAACTTTTACAGTTAGTGTTACCTTTCTCAACAATGAATTCTTCATGAAGACAATCTAAATACTCAATCTTTGAAGTAGAAGGCAAATTATTGCCAAAACAGATATTGGATCTAGATTTGTCTAGCTTTTGAATCTTTGTATTAGCTGGTGCAGACCTCTTGATTTCTGCCAAAACAAGAGTAGTATTTACCGTCCATCTTCTGCTAAAATTGGACTTCCAATTCTTTCCAAGATATTGTTGAAGGATTAATAGCCTGATTATAATAATCAGTGTGCATTACTACACTTTCTCCTTTCATACAACCATGCACTACTGCATGATTGAGAGTAATTGTGACTTTGAAGATTACTTTGTAATGGAGAGAAAGGTGTTAACTCTTATGCTGCATGTCTCCTATCAAGGCATCAATAAATTGAATATGTCTAGAATCTATGAGACATACTAGAAATGAATCACTTAATCCATGACGGGAGAGAGGAGTGATTCCTACTTGCACACATCCAGGGTGTAGGAATTTGTAACCAGAGAGGACATGTTTTTTCTATCACCGACCACCAACCTACAAGCCTTGGAAATTGTTTGTTCTGTCACCAGCATCAACATCTTCTCGACCTCCACCTCGTGACATTCAAAATTCAGAGCGAACTCCATGGAGACCTGCTCATCATAACCCTGAAAAGTGGTAAGGAATTCAAACCACCCAGCATCTCTGAACCTATGAGCCATCTGAGGATAGGCTCCAAGAAGTTTGGCACCCTTTGGTTCTATTCTGACAACCTGTCTGCTCCTCTTTGGTGCCATCAAAACACAATTATACAACTAGCGCCCTTGTGTTCCAAATTTGCCACCTGCAATTGTTAGTGTATACTGTTCCTTTGAGCAAATACCTGCATTCCTCAATGCAAGCTTGAATTCAGCAAAATCGAACAGGTATAATATAATGATCATCAAGAAATGGGTGATTTAAAATGAGTCCTGCGTGGGTACACATCAATCGGATTATGAAATAGTTGAATTTGCAAATGATTTCCAAGCTTTCATGGACGCATGTGAACTCTCAACCCATGATTCGTGTCATCATAACGAAATCTGGATGGAAGGTGTGTATCAACGCATGATTATTTGGCGCTACGGGAATAGCCTTATTCCCATAGCACTATTAATGGCTTAGCAAAATTTGAAAGTTTGAAATTCAAACAGGCATATAAGGAGACACCTCGTTATAAAAACTGTGTCTTTCAAAATAAAACTTAAATAAACTATACAAAAACTATAATGCAAACCATAAGATACTAAAAACAAAAAATGAAATCAACTGGAAACAGAAAATGAAGTGTGGGTAAGAAGGGTTTAGGATAAGGGTTTCTCACTAAACCAAGACAAAATTAGAGACTAACATTGGCTCCTTCTGGGGATGGAGTTTTGATAATAAAATCCAAGAACTACAGACCACTGTGCCTTTTCCTCTGTGCATCCATGCAACACAACCTGCAAAATTGTGTCTCTGCAAACATTCACATTTTTCTATGTTGTGCCTAGTCCATTGGGTTATGTAGTCAACCAATGTCATTCAAATTTGGCCCAAACTTCTGCAACTCTGCTCCTCATTTGAAACCAAACTTCCTCTACCAATAGTTCCTTATATGCATCGGGCATGGAGTCTTTATTTCAAAACTGAAACCAAATACTAGATGAAAACCTCACCTATTGTGCAAACTAGAAATGCTTAGCCATGAGCTTATTCATCTACCCTACTCTAACTGCTGAGAATAAATGTTTCAGGTATATATAAATTTCCAGAAAAATAATTCAAGCAACAAATTGCTTGACCTGTCTTCATATACATAGCGAAAAACATGAAAAGAAAACAAAATATACAACAAGGAAACTACAACCAGCTCATGTTTGTTGCTGCAAACCATCATGCCAAACTTTGTAATATATGGCATTACTAAGAATAGTGACTCTATCCATATAGCAACTAGATCATAAAATTCATGTATGATCTTACCTGGTTTTTTAAAATCAAAAGGGTGCTTTTCTTCATAGTTGATCTCATTAGGTTGTTGATCATGAATGTCATTTCCAAGTTTTATAAATCCATATATTGACTGCTCAGCAATTGACCCATAAACAAGCATCAATTGTTGTTGGAACATTTCTCTATCATTTTTGTGATGCTCATGATGCTCCTCATCAAATCCAGGATTGTTGCCATATACTGGTTTCAACTGTTCATGACTAATGTGCAGGTTCATTTCATAAATCTACTGCTGCTCAACTTCTTTCACCATAAAGATAACAGGTTGTTGATAACCTTCGTCAATACTATTATGTGTATCAACTTTATCAACAATGTGTTGAGGAAACACTTGTTCTTTATACTCATCATAAACATGAACTTTTCCATTCAAATAAGAAACTACAGGTGCACCAAGAACAAGATCAAATGCATCTACAACTATGCAATCATTTGTCCTATCATCAATGGTATCTGGCAGATCTTCCTTAGTAAAATGATTTTCATCCTTGCAAACAGATGAAAACTCTAGTTTTTGTTGAATATGCTTCTTAAATACATCACAACAATTTTCAAAAAGACTTTCAGATGAAAATTTGTCTTTATAAAATATATTGAAAGTATCATGAAAACTTGCCAATGAATTAATACTTGAAGCTGGAAGCGATCTGCACCAGTCGAGGGCTGCTCCCTTCAACGAGTATCTGAAAATCTTGATATTGACATTCTCATGCACAATCTGACATCCATGAATAAACTCATGAAAATATAGCATATGCTTAGCCGAAACCTCCCAATCTTTGCCTTTAAACATGGGAAGGATACCTTCCGATTCAGCTCTGCTAAGAATTGGGTTTGGAAAACCAATGACATCTAAAAAATCACAAAAAGGAAACCTTTGAGCCAGAATGGCTTCCATGCTTGGATCCAGTGGAGTCGCCTATTAATATTTAGATAGTGGAGTCGCCATGGTGAAAGATCTACAGTCATGTATTTGTCCCCTTCCTGTTCACCATCAAGAAGCGTATCTAATCGTTGTCGTTCTCTCAGGGATAAATACTTTGTGTCTCTGTCCCTGGCAACGGTGCCAAAAAATGTTAGTCCCTAAAGTTGCACTTGACTATGAGAGGGAAAGCTAGGGCATCATCGAGTTATTTCAAAATTATTTTGAGGCTTTTTATGATTTGGTTTTTTGTAGGGTGGTTGAAAATTGGCTCAAGGTTACAGCATGAGATGAAAATCAAGATCAGAACATATCATATCCCATTGGATGAATAATAGGTAGACACATAGATGGATTAAACCAATTAAGAAAAAGGAATATGAAGTCTTCAATTTGTCAACTTCACATGAATTCTCATCTCAAAATGTCATAAAGAAACAAGACTATCAACTTGATATTAAAACTTGAAAAATTATCTCTACAACAAAATTTTCACTGTATAAATTAACAGTCAAGAATAAAAAAGCATTGCAATTTGAATAATGAATTCAAGCATGAAGAAAGAAATAAAAGAGTAGAAAAGAGGGTCTAACCATCCATATGCCTTTGCTATTAAGTGTCAAATTGAACATAAATTCCTTTTACAATGAGCTTCACCAAAAGGTCCCCTGGATCTCCAATTCTCCACCCCTTACTTCTCATTCTACGAAGTTTATATAGAAACAATACATAATTATCAAGATCCAAAAGAAATGGATATGAAAACCTCCTCATCTATATTTAGTTTCTTGTTTCAAATAATCAAGGAGAAGATCCAATCTGATCTCCAATTCGAATTGATGTGGTGGCTTGTCAACTGTTGTCCATGAGATTTTTCAGGAAAACAAATCTGGTAAATTCCTGAAAAATAGGGTCCAACAATCTCTTTGTATATCTTAAATGGTGATAGTTGTGTAAAAACTGAGAGAGGTTTTTGTGAAGCGGAATGTTCCCAATAGAAACCTCTTTTTGTTTCATCAAATTCATCTCCATCGGTTCTACAACTTCTCTTTAAGAAAAAGACTAAAACAGGTAAAAATAACAAAGTATTTCCTGTAGCTTTATCAGAAAATTAGCCCTCAAAGATCAATTCGAATCTCTTAAAATGTGATTGTTATGTAAAAAATGAGAGAGGTTTTCTTGAAGGGGCATGTTTCCAACAAAAACCTCTTTTGGTTTCATCAAATTCATCTCCATCTGTTCTGCAACCTCTCTTGAAGAAAAATACTATAATAGGTAAAAAACAGAGTATTTCCTGTAGCTTTTCTGGTTCTGCAAAATAATAGCCTTTGTCATCAGAAAAAACTGCTTCAGCTTTGATGATTTGGTTGTATCTCTTGTTACAGGTCTTGTAGATGATGAAAACATTTGTTTACCTTTGTTATTGGTTTCTTAAGAAATGAATTTCTTTTTGCCTTTGCCTTTCTTCTATTTGTTGGACTGTGTAGAACCTTAGGCATCTTATTGCTTCTAGATTTTGTCGATATCCTTTTCAATGCCTGTCACTGTATGTTCTGTGGCAGACATATATCTCATATGATTATCAAATTTTGTTCAGACAGTATGCACTTCTTTTGCAACATCATCCAGATGATTAGAAAGACATTTTAAAGCTATGTTCTGCCAATGTTGCAGCTGTAAAGAATTATCAATATCATCTTTGTTTTACAGGCTACTCTATATTTTGTAAGACATTTAATCTGACCATCTTCAGACCATTTGAAAAAATCTCTTAATGGAGGGAATCTTCCTTCAATATAATATGTTTCTTCCTATGGAGTAGGATGCTCATGATGCTCGTTTTCCCTGGGTAGCTTAAATTTAGAAGCCATCATGACTATATGGTTTGATGGATTTCTTCCAACAACTTTAAAACTTTTACATTTAGTGTTACCTTTCTCAATAATGACTTCTTCATGAAGACAATCTAAATCCTCAATCTTTGAAGTAGAAGGTAAATTATTGCCAAAACAGATATTGGATCTAGATTTGTCTAGCTTTTGAATCTTTGTATTCGCTGGTGCAGACCTCTTGATTTCTGCCAAAACAATAGTAATATTTTCCTTCCATCTTCTGCTAAAATTGGACTTCCAATTCTTTCCAAGAGATTGTTGAAGGAGTAATAGCCTGATTATAATAATCAGTGTGCATTACTACACTTTCTCATTTCATACAACCATGCACTACCGCAGGATTGAGAGTAATTGTGACTTTGAAGATTACATTGTAATGGAGAGCAAGGTGTTAACTCTTATCCTGGATGGCTCCTATCAAGGAATCAACAAATTGAATATGTCTAGAGTCTGTGAGACATGCTAGAACTGAATCATTTAATCTAAGACAGGAGAGAGGAGTGATTCCTACTTGCACACATCCAGGGTGTAGGAATTTGTAACTAGAGAGGACATGTTTTTTCTGTCATCGACCACCAACCTGCAAGCCTTGGCAATTGTTTGTTCTGTCACTAGCATCAACCTCTTCCCGATCTCCACCTCATTACCATCAAAATTCAGAGTGAACTCCATGGAGACCTGCTCATCATAACCTTGAAAAGTGGTAAGGAATTCAAACCACCCAGCGTCTCTGAACATTTGAGACATCTGAGGATAGGCTCCAAGAAGTTCGGCACCCTCTGGTTCTATTCTGACAACCTGTCCGCTCCTCTTTGGTGCCATCAAAACACAATTCTGCAACTAGCGCCCTCGGGTTCCAAATTTTCCACCTGCAATTGTTAGTGTATATTGGTCCTTTGAGCGAATACCTGCATTCCTCACTGCAAGATTGAATTCAGCAAAATTGAACAGGTATAATATAACGGTCATCAAGAAATGGGTGATTTAAAATGAGTCCTGCGCAGGTACACAACAATCGGATTATGAAACAGTTGAATTTGCAAATGATTTCCAAGCTTTTGTGGATGCATGCGAACTCTCAACCCATGATTCGTGTCATCATAATGAAATCTGGATGGCAGGCACGTATCAAGGCATGATTATTTGGTTCTACGGGAATATCCTTATTCTTGTAGCGCTATTAATGACTTAGCAAAATTTGAAAATTTGAAATTCAAACACCCATATAAGGAGACACCTCGTTATAAAAACCGTGTCTTTCAAAATCAAACTTAAATAAACTATCCAAAAACTGTAATGCAAACCATAAGATACTAAAAACAAAAAACGAAATCAACTGGAAACAAAAAATGAAGTGTGGGTAAGAAGTGTTTAGGATAAGGGTTTCTCACTAAACCAAGACAAAATTAGAGACTAACAGAGAGCATGTCTATGCCTAGATACCTAATGTATAAGAACAAGTTAAACAACATGGAAGACAAGAGGCTACCTAAAATTTCTTCAAAATCAAGTCATAACCACCATCGACTCAAGCAAGGATGGCATAAAGACGCTCGGTCTTGGCTAAACTATTGGGGAATCATGGAAGAAACCATTTTGTAGAGTAAAGATACTATTAAAAAAAACGTCAAATCTAAATTTAAGGAAAAAATGTGGTGTGATAAAGAGTTAGAGGGAAAAAGA
>JASDQU010105296.1:47050-64711 GCA_032191745.1 Picea mariana
TTGTAGCCAAACAAGATTGTTAGTACTCATGCACATTTTCAACAATTCAATCATTTCTATCTATTATTGACATTAAAATGGAATTCAACTATTAACTGGAATGAACCCATCATTATCTACACATGTATTATCAACCAATCTTTTCTTTCTTATAGTCATTAATATTTTTATTACTAGGTTCCCTCAACAAAGTTTTCTGTAATTCGCCATTATATAACTACTCTAACCTGCAACTTTCTTATTGCATTATCTAATAGCTTCAGAAGTGTTTTCAACTTTACGAGTTAGAAAAAATCACATCATTTCAATTGTTACAATAATCATTTCTATGCCATATAATATATACATGCATTCACCAAAATGCATTCAATAATTCCTTTAATACCACTTGTAACATTTTCAATAGCTTCGAAAAAATATCTTAGAATTATAACAAACAACAATTCAATCACCTTCAACTAACATTCATATTAATATAATGCAACTATAATTCACTATGTATTTGTAGCACCACCGGATTTTCATAAAGCAACAATTAATTACTAAGAAAATAAGAATCGATGTTCCAATACCCATGGCCACATCTACACAATGCATCCCAACTCAGAACACTTAGACTGGCCTTAGTAGACAAAGAAAGGGAAAAAAATCATAGTTCCCAAAACTCATTGAAAATGTGATTATTGCGAAGAGTGTGTCGTAAGATTTTTAACGACGCAAATGGCTCGTCAAATGGAGTTACAAATTGAAAGATATTCACAGTAAAATTTTGGTCAACCTAGCTTAGTCAGCAGGGGGATGAGTCAGCATATGTACTGCTGACGTCAACATCTGTACAACACACGTGGCAAGAGAAAAACGTGACATGTTTCATACTGATGTCAGCATGGTGACGTGGCAACACCAGACATGTCACCCAGTTTTGGCATTTCCAGATCGATCTGTGGACCAATAGGATTGTGCCACATGGCATCCGTATGGTTCATATAGTGACATGGCATGATGATGTTGTGCTGACACGACAAGATGACGTGGCCGAATGAGAGTTTTCCACGTGGCCCAATCAGAGGCTACCACATCACAGGAAACTAAAGCACAACGGAAGCCCGTATCTGATTTTTGAAAAAAGTATATGGATTGGCGGGTCCGCCAAATCTGGTGGACCACACCAAATACGGCCTCATTCTAATCATTAGCGCTTGGATAGATTCACCACAAAAGTTGGTGGAACAACATTATACATATATATATATATATTGTTTCAACTATATAGCCAAAAGGGGGAGGCCCATGGGTTTGACCCCGAGACCTACTCCCCACACTACGCATTAGTATTAAAGCCATAATGAATGGGACAACAACCCATACTTTGTAATGAAAACTGAATAATTAACTTAAGAGTTGAGTTCGTTGAGCCCGAGGAGGAGGAGACGCGAGTGTGGTACAGCGTGGGCATGCATTTCGAAGCAGTACAGTCATTAATTGAAGGTTGTAGATGGGCACGAAAATTGAGACAAATTTCTTCTTGGGCCTGGGAGTGCCAGAGTCAGATTGAGGAATGGAGATGATCATTTTTGGGTAATTCAACGCCATGAATTCAGTGGTGTTGTATGTTTTCTGATCTGGGCATTATTTATGCAGCTTGATTTTAGAATGAGGTATACTTATGTAGTTTGCCAAATTCTTTTGTTAAGATAATGAAAAAGCCTACCCATTTGAGAGAAGGACCCGAAGATGTAGTCCACTAGGGAAAAACTCCGTTATCAAGTTTTTTTGTTCATATTTAATGCTTATGTCTCTTAATTATTGATATTGTCCTTCTTTAATGGTGCACTTTAATTTATGTTCATTTAATGTAATTATTTATAAGTCACTCAATGAAAATATATCGGATCATGTCGGTATCAGAGTAGTCATCTTTGACTTGAATTATTGAGTGTGAATGCTTACTAGGGCCAAGAATAAACAGGGTGAAGGAAATCTTAAGACTTTCAATCCCAAAGTTGGTCGTGCATCCCGAAGGAAGAAAATGGCATTAGAAGACAAGCGTGATGAACAGGAAAAAAAAATTCACATGGTATTTTATCGCATGTCAGAAATGGTTGAATGAGTGTATGGAGATTACAAGAAGAGGATGAAGAAGAAAATAAATAATAAGGAAGCAGATGCTGATGATGATTCTTCGATAAACAAAGGGGTTGGAGGAGATCCTCCTGAGCCTCCATATTCACCTTCAATTTATAGTTCTTATTCCTCTAAACATTCTGATCATTCTCATCATTCTAGCCATAAAGCCTCTTTTAAGAAACCATTATTAAATCTTGATGTAAAATTGTATTTACCTAAGTTTAATGGAGATGCTAATCCTGAAAATCTAGATAATTGGATCCGACAGGTTGAAGTATATTGTCGTGTTCAACATATTGATGAAGAGGAAGTTAAAGTGCAACTGAATTCTCTTCGATTGGAAGGCATTGCTCTCGTATGGTGGGAGATCAAGCTTCAGGACAAAAGTATGTTTGGTAATCTTCTTTCCTCATGGTAGGAATTTAAATCAGTGATAAGGAAGCAATTTCATCCATTAGGGTATTTACATAAAGAAATGATGGAATGGCTAACCTTAAGGCAAAGAAAAGGTCAAACTGTACAAAGTTTCACAGAAGAATTTAGGAAGAAATCTCTTGCATTAAACATTCCTTTGGATTCTTATGAAACTTTAATGAAGTATATTGGCGCACTTCACAATTATATTCATCATACTTTTCTCTTGTTTAACCCCACTAGTATTGACAAATTTTGTGTGCAAGCCACTCACCTTGAGAACATGGGAAAGCATGTTCAAGAATATACCACGAAGAAACGTTCCAATCTCCCACATAAACCTTTCAAGAAGTTTAAAAGGAAGGACAAGAATACCTCCACAATGACGAGAGAAGGAGAAAATCCATATTGCACCTATTGCAATAAAAGTGGTCACAATGATGAACACTATTGGAAACTTCATCCAGAGAAGAGACCGAAATAGTTTGGTGGAAAGGGGAAGACAAAAAACCGTTGCTACAGTGCAACAAGTTCTTGGTTCCGATTCAGGAGATGAAGGAAATATCATAGCAGTTGGAGTACAAGGTAAAGATTCCCTTCATTCTAGTTCAAGTTCCAATAATGAATCTCATGATGATGAACGAAAGATGAATGAATTATTTCACATAAGAGTTGTATCTAAACACACTAAGATAGATACTTTATTTGATATGGGTTCCCAAGTAAACTTAATATTTAAAGAACTTGTCAAGAAGATGGGTCTTGAAACAAAACCACATTTGAAGCCTTATCCTTTTGGTTGGGTATGTGATAAAGCAAAACTTAATGTCACCAAACAATGTAGGGTGAGATTTTATATTTCTTCAAAGTTGATTGATGAAGTGGATTTGGATGTTGTACCACTTGATATATGTGGCATAGTATTGGGAAGTCCTTATCTTTATGATAGAAAAGCAGTCTTCTTTCGTCATGAGAACAAATACCACCTTATTAAGGGAGGAGTGGAATATATTGTTAGATCTCACAGCATGAGGGTAAAGACAACAGTTGTTAGTGCAGGGCAAATGAAAAGACTCATAAACACTAATAATATATATGTACTCATGGTCGTAAGAGATAAATATGTCGATACATCTGATGCTTTCCAAGGATGTGATCCTTCTCATAGAAAGGAATTAATTGATATTTTTTCTAAGTATGATGATATTTTTCAGGAACCAAATGGATTACCTCCTAAGAGGGAAATCTAACATGAAATATATTTTCAGTAGGATTCTCCTCTTCCTAATGTGGGCATGTACAGGATGTCAGTTATGGAGATGACAAATATCAATAAGCAGGTACATGGATTATTGGATCAAGGGGTCATTAGGCCCAGTTCATCCCCATGTGGTTCTCTGATCATGATGGTGCCAAATAAAGATGGCACATGGTGAATGTGTGTCGATTACTGGGCCTTAAATAAAATCACGGTGAAAAATCGATATCATGTTCCTCGTATAGATGATTTACTTGACTAGTTAAAGAATGTTGTCTATTTCACTAAGTTGGATTTGTGCAGTGGATGCCATCAAATCAGGGTCATAGAATAGGATGCATGGAAGACTACCTTTAAAACCAAATAGGGATTCTTTGAGTGGTTAGTTATGTCATTTGGGCTTTTTCATGCTCCGAAAACTTTCATGTGTGTGATGAATGATGTATTCGGGACTTTCCTAGATGAATTTTTGATTGTATATTTAGATGACATTCTTATTTTTAACGGGACTTGGGATGAACATGTGAGGCATGTAAAGAAAGTATTGGATACTTTACAAAGGGAAAATTTTTATGTAAAATTGTCTAAATGTGAATTTGGAAAGACTACACTTGTGTACTTAGGTCATATTGTAGGAGGAGGACAATTAAAAATTGATCCTTCCAAAATTGATGTACTTATAATTTGTCCTGAGAAAAAAAGTGTAACTAAGGTCCAAAGCTTCTTAGGTGCAATCCAGTATTGGAGGAGGTTCATTTCAAAATTCTCCTTTATATCATCTCCTTTGCATGCCTTAACTAGTGTGAAGAACAATTTTCAGTGGGAAGGAAAGAACAAAAATATTTTGACACTTTGAAGGAGAAGATCAGTACCACACCAGTATTAGCACTGTTGAATCTTCAACATCCTTTTGAGATCGATACATATGCCAGCAGATATTCCATGGGTGCAGTATTGATGCAATATCATAAGCTTGTCTGTTACCACTCTGAAACTTTTAACTAAGTTGTTGTTAACTATCCTACATATGATAAAGAGTTGTATGAATTAGTCCAAAGTGTAAAGAAATGGAAGAACTACTTGTTAGGGAATGAAACAATAATACATATAGATCACCAACCCTTACAGTATCTCCAAGCACACTCCAAATGGAAATAATATCGACATTACAGATGGATGGGTTTTATACAACAATTTCATTTGGTAATCAAGTACAAAAAGGGTACAAGTAACAAGGTAGACGATATGCTTTCTAGACCTCCTATTGTTGCTTCTATTATTTTGAATAATACTTCTTTATCTCATGATATCTATGTAGAGCAATATTCCATTGATGAAGATTTTACAGAAGTATATGAGAAGCTAACCCATGGTGCACATGTAGAGAACTATTGTTTGCAAGGAAAACTACTTTACCATCTTGGAAATTTTTGTATTCCTACAAATGAATGAGTCCATGTAATACGAGAAGCTCACACTTCTCTTGTGTCTGGGAATTTTGGGGTAAGAAAAACTATGGCTCAGTTGTAGAGGTTTTGTTTCTGGCCTCAAATGAAAGCAATTGTAACTAAATATGTAAAGGGGTGTGTGATGTGTTCTACTTGTAAGCACACTAATAGAAAATTGGGGCTATATTCACCACTTCCTGTTCCATCCCATCCATGGGAAAGTATATCCATGGATTTTGTAGTGGGTTTACCAATGACCAAAGGGGGTCATGACTATTTGTATGTTGTAGTGGATAGGTTCAGCAAGATGTGTATCTTGATGCCATGTAAAAAGAAGATCACTACTGAGCAGAATGTTAATCTATTCTTTTATTATGTTTTTGTTTACTTTGGGTTACCCACATCCATTATCTCGGATCGAGCTACTCGATTCCTTCGGGACTTTTGGACAAGCTTGTGGAGAATGGTGGACACCAAATTGAAGAGGAGCACTCCTTTCCATCCACAGACCAATGGACAGACATAGGTGGTAAACATAATAGTGGTACTTTTGCTTCAAGGCTACTGCAGTAAGCATCCCAAGTTATGGGATGAACATATACCCTATGTACAACATGCTTACAACCGAGCCTTGCATTCCTCCACTCAAAGTTCACCTTTTGAGACATGTTTCGAGTACCTATCCAAGGTTCCTTTGGACTTGATGTATGGGATATATACTGATGTGAATGAAGAAATAATAGAGGACAGAGCCCACAAATTAATCCATAGGATCTAGCAGGTACACCACACAGTCAGGGAACATTTCGAGAAGAGTCAAGCAAAGTATAAATCTTGGCACGAAAAGCACAGGGTTGATCATCAGTTCCAGTCTGGGGACCATGTATGGCTTAACATCAATAAGGAGAGATTGAAGGGTAAAGGCAAGAAACTCAAGCCCATTTGTTATGGAACCTTCACTATCTCAGAGAAAAGTGGTACCAATTCTTTTCGTCTAGATCTTCCACCTTATATGCATATTTACTCAGTTGTGAACGTAGAGAACTTGAAACTTTTTGAGCCTCCCATGATCATGGATCAGGATGAGGAAGTTTCAATACCTTTAGTTGATTAGTTTTCTCTTGAGTACTTGGATGAGTTACAGGAAGATATCATCCTAGACAGAAGGACAAGGACTTCATGCAGGTGTGATGTTGATGATCTTCGAGTAGGATTAAAGGGAACACATCCAAACAAGGCAAAGTGGATATAGAAGAACAAAGTGAGAAGAGTCTTCCCTCACTTATCTATTGATTGATGAAAGATTTTGGTGGTCCAAAAATCTCTCAGTGGGAAGGCGTGATCCAAAAAGGATCGAGAGAAGGCTAAGAACAACTCATAACTCGTAGAGGAAACTCAGGACACTCAGAATGGGCTCAGTAGACAAAGAAAGGGAAAAAATTTAAAGTTCCCAAAACTCAGTGAAAATGACATTATCACAAAGAGCGCGTCACAATATTTCTAACGACGCAAATGGATCGTCAAACAGAGTTACAAATTGAAATATATTCGCGGTCAAAGTTTGGTCAACCTAGCCCAGTCAGCAGGGGATGAGTCAACATTTGTACTGCTGATGTCAACATTTGTACAACACACGTGGTAGGAGAAGAAGGTGACATGTGTCATGCATATGTAAACATGGTGACATGGAAGCACCAGAGGCTACCACGTGTCACCCAGTTTTGGCATATCCAGACCGATCCATGGACCAATAGGATTGTGCCACGTGGTATTTGTATGGTCCGTACAATGATGTGGCATGATGACATGGCACTGAAATGACATGATGATGTGGCAGTGGATGGTGTGGTCGAATAAGAGGCTACCATGTGGACCAATCAGAGACTGCCACGTGGCAGGTGACAAAAGTACAATGACATTCTGTATCCGATTTTTGAAATAAATATATGGATTGGCGGGTCCACCATATCTGGCAGACCATGCCAAATCCGACCTCATTCTAATCGTTAGCGCCTGGATAGAGTCACCACCAAAATTGGCAGAACAACATTATATATATATTGTTTCAACTATATAGCCAAAAGGGGGAGGCCCATGGGTTTAACCCCGGGACCTCCTCCCCACACTACGCCTTAGTATTAACGCCATAACCAATGGGCCAATGGCCCATAATTTGTAATGAACGCAGATGAATTTACTTAAGAGTTGAGTTCTTCGAGACGAGGAGGAGGAGGCACACGTTTGGTACGACATTGGCATACATTTCGAGGCAGTACATTCATTAATTACAGGTTGCATAGGGGCACAAAAATCGAGACAAATTTCTTCTTGGTCCTGGGAGTGCCAGAGTCGGATTGAGGCATGGAGACAATCATTTTTGGGTAATTCAATGCAATGAATTCAGTGGTGCTATCTGTTTTATTATCTGAGCATTATTTCTGCAGCTTGATTTCAAAATGAGGTATACTTATGTATTTTACCAAATTCTTTTGTTGAGTTAATGGAAAATCCTACCCATTTGAGAGCAGGACCCGGGGACATAGTCCACCAGGGACAAACTCCGTTATCAATTTTTTGTGTTCATATTTGATGCTTATGTCTCTTCATTATTAATCTTTTCCTTCTTTAGTGGTGCACTTTAATTTATGCTCATTTAATTCAATTCTTTATAAGTCACTCGATTAAAATATCTTGGATCATAGATGGAAGTCATAAGCAACAAAAACAACATCCACATCTTTAACCATGTTATATCATTTTTTATGAGTACATAATCCATAATTAGTCATACTCAATATAATATCAGTATTTCATGTATATAACAACAGACTATTCTAAGTCCACAAGTATTCCATATGCATATTCAATCATCTACATATGCACAAATGCACATTCATATGAACCAAACATTCACTATCATCATGCCTACTAATGCATATGTATTTTAACTTCAGTCTATGCATCATGCACTCTAGTGCATTTATGTTTTAGTTCACTTATTATTTATTTATTTATGTTGTAGATGGTTGTCTATGAATTTCTTCATATCCATGTTGCCTTGTGTGCTCCCACTCTTCTCATCTGCACTATTGTTCCATGGTATGAATACTTTCCAGCCAAGTTCCACGTGGTCATTCTGCAATCCAACAAATGTGCTCAATTTGTAGCAGCTTATTTTGTGTAGCCATATCCAAATTTACCTTTATGAAACATTCCAACACCATGGAATAAGGTATATCACAACATTTTGTCACTCTACTATCACAACATCTGTGAATTAAACTTACGCATAATCATTCCACATCCTTGATATTAATTCTAGTTGTCCATTAGATTACTTCATTTAACAATTCCCACTTTTCTCACTCCAGACCATTCTCAATGGAAGTCTATTTAATTTAGTGACAGTTTTCAAGTGAAAGAACCTTCATTATTTTATCCTTGATTTCTAAGCATTTACATCCTGCTTCCATTGTGAACTCTAATATCAGAAGTGGATTTCTAGATTTGAGTACTTTTAAACGAGTAGCTAAGTCATATATAGAAAATCCTTCCGAGGCACTCTTGTGCTTGTCACATAGAGATGATTCCCACCTCACCTCCTAAGTTTCTTGTTCTCTTTCACATCAGGCTTTGCATCTATCTACACATCTCAACTTTCAAAGCTATGGAGTGTTAAGTTTCCTTTATATGCCTCATTAATGACATTATTCACCTACTAGATTCATTTCCTATGTGAGGATTCTTGATGTTGTTCATTTCAATTCATTAAGACTCTGTAGAATATGAACAATAATTCCTTAGTTTCACTCTCCTTGAGTTATTTATCCACTTTCATTACTTTCCCTGTAGCTCTTTGTTGCCTCAGCCAACTTCTACACGCTATGTCATGATTCCATGAATCTAATATACTATCCCAGTCTTTAATTTATCTAATTATACCTCTAATTCTGAAAAATGTACAAGCAACCATTTTGTTAGAATTATGCATGTCAATTTTTTTGTCAATTAATGCAACAAGTCTTTTTTCTGCTCAATCTGTGATGCAATATATCATAGTTCTCTGAATTATGATAATTCTAGGTTATCCTCCTCTGAATCATATTTCCAACGACTATACTCATTCCCCAATCCGATCTTTGAACTGAAAGTTATGGCTTTCTGAAAAAACCACTTTCATCCTTTTTGTGCATTTTCTCCACTGGTGTAATTTTACTGAAACACCAACTTTTGTCAACTGTAGGAGAAAATATGTTAGGAACTAGACAAATTTTTGAATGATACATAGATAAAAATAATTACATGTAATTTACAAAAAGTCTCAAAAGTTTAATCTGATGTTCAAGTAAAAATTTGAAGCAATCTGGCATCTGCAACTTTGTCATTTTTCACCCACTTTTCTAGACATTGATTGTTTTTAGCAAAACTAGCTATCTCAATTTTTTTAGCAATTTTTTAGTGAAAATGACTATTTTCACTAAATAAAAGTTTTTTTTATTCATGAGTGTATAAAATGTCGAGTAAACAATTGTATTTCAGTTTTGCGATCTAGGGTCACTTTCCCTACTCTGAAAATCTCAAAAATTCCCAAAAAGTGACATAGAATAGTGGATTTTGGCCTATTTCAGCATCCCCATTCAAATACCCTTAGGATTTATTTAGTTCCTTCATGGATTATTTGTGTTTCTAATTTTTGGATTCTCTTCAAGAGTTTCAGCTTAATCTGGACCATTGCCAATGATCTGGACCCAGATTTTTAAAAACCACTATTTTGCATTTTCTGACAAATCCAAGAAGAATTGGACAATGACCCTCTCTGACACTTTTGTAGATATCCTCTCCACGGAAAAAAACGATAATTTTTATCCCAATCTGAATTAATATTCTCTAGTTATGGCCTAAATACAAAAATGGAACATTTTTTCCTAAGTGCGATCTGCACCATTGATTTCAAATCAAAAGTTATTTGGACCATTGATCTATTCTCTATCGGTGATTAGCGATCGAGGATCAATGATTTCCTTTGCGAACCAAACTTTCCCACCAATATCTTTGATGCCCGACCGTCGGCCATCGACCATCGACCGTTTTTCTCTACAAACCAAAAGTCGCCCATGAATCGCATCTATGCTCGATGCTCGATCATCGACCATCGACCCTCGGTCATCTTCCCTGACAAACCAAGATTGTTCACAAATATCGCCAAAGCCCTACCATCGGCAATCAACCATCTCTTTACTTACGTGGAAACTATGCTGACATGGCATGACATGTGGATGATGACTTGGCATGACACATCATCCTAAGGAATTAACCGAGCTGACATGGACTAACATGTGGATGTTGACATGGCATGACACATCATTAGCTTCCTTTCCTTCATCGACCATCGACAATTTCTCTTGGAAGAATCTAAACATCGCACTAATTCTTCCAATGCCCAATCATTAGCCATCGATGATCATATATATCTCTTGGAAAATTTCAACACTTCACCAAAACGTGTCAATCCCCAACCATCGACGATCTGAGATGTCAAATGGTTGAAATTCAACACTTGGCCAAAATTTTTGATCCCTGATCCATCGACCATCAATGATCTCAGATGTCAAATGGTCTAAACTTCAACACTTCACTGAACTCATCGGTCCCCAATCCATTAGTTATCAACGATTAGAGGTTTTTGTTGACGAAATTCAACACTTAGCAATTTTTGTCCAAAACCCAGGTGAATCTGGGTTGTTGATATCCCACTCAAACTGATCTAGATAGTTGATTTCCTCCGACTTCAAATGGCCAAAAAATACCATGCACCGTCTATCTTCCTCATTTTCCCAACCATCGAAATTAAGATCATCTATTGATATGCTAACTTTGTCAAACTTCGAAACTTTATCAATTTTTTAATTTTTCAAGGAGGAATCTAGGTCTTCGATCTTAAGATTGAATACAATCTCAGTTGTCGATTCTATGAAATCTTTTCTATGAAATCTTCCCTGCACTACAGTGGCCATTAAAATACGAATTTTTCGACCTTCAAGGTCGAATTCGACTCTACAATTCTGGAGATCAAATTTGTTAAAATTATTAGATAGTCCAAACTATTTAAAACTCGAATATGCCCACGAATTCGGGGATCTCTATCTCTCTAATTTCTTCATTTTCCCCCAAATTCACACAATTTGAAATCTTCAATAGTGAATCTTTCTAATTTGCACTCGTTTTGGATCATACCAGTACAGTGTTTGAACCTGGCTTTGATACAAATCTGTAATGTACCTAGCCACTAGTAGGCTAAGCACGCTACTCCAAAAGCTCACTTTAAGACTAATCTCAAATTCTGATAGTAATTAATTCTAAATCAAGATTGAAAGAACACCATAACAACACATCCAATAATCAATATTCATTCTTAACTATCCAAGAAAGGAACAACGTCCCATGCACAACAATAACCAACATGCAGACACATTACAAAATATGAATCTCAGAGATAATAATAATACACAGTGGAATATACATATACAGAAAACACAAAGAGCACTTATCTT
This sequence comes from Picea mariana, assembly GCA_032191745.1. Lineage (NCBI taxonomy): Eukaryota > Viridiplantae > Streptophyta > Pinopsida > Pinales > Pinaceae > Picea > Picea mariana. Next base: position 58,849 of record JASDQU010105296.1, read on the forward strand.
TAATTAAACCATCACCAACTCGTTGTAGAATAAGGACTTTCCTCCCAATCATAGAGATTGTTGTTCCAATTCTCAACAACAGGTCACCCCCGAGATATGGCTATGAATCCACAAGGATGGGTCCTAGGAAAAATCTAAAACACACAGCAGTTGGATAGTTAGCTCTCAGTTTTTCCCAACCACACAACAATCCTTATTTCCAACTCTATTTCCCCTTCAACCTCCACAACCCAAAGAAATGAACCCCTTTCTCTTCCATGTAGTCCCTTATGTTGTTCCATTTCTCTACAGGGCTCGAGTGCTACTGGTCAGGAAATCTCCATGTTGGAAGCTACAAGGATTCTCAATTGTGTTAGTTCTTGAGAACTACCATCAATCGCATGCCCAGAGGAATCCATTCCAACCTGGAATGATTGGTAATTCCTCACAACGATCTCACAATGGCTCTCCTCCTCTTGCCATTCGATTCCATGATCATCCCAAGAGAACATGAATTAGCAAGAGTGAAATGAGGAATTATTCAAATGAAATGATTAACCAACAACAACCCCTAGACTACCCATGGGCAGGGTTTATATAATTAAAAGAACCAAGAACCACATGGCCTCCCCAAGAAGCTCATGAAACCGCTTTTCTCAATTAAAACCAAAATGGGTAAATAAAATATAATAAAAAGACTTATCCCCTTTAGTCCTGTCTCTCGTGGAATCATAGCCCCCTATATCTTGTCCTTGTTCATCTTGCAGCAAGAGTTGTATTATATATATATATATATATATATATATATATATCACATTTATAGGCACTTCGACCCCTTTCCAACTTTACTATCTCACCAAGCTAAGTCACATTTACATCATACATTCTACTTCATAGGGATCAAAAGTGAGGTCTTACATGATCAAGCCTAGGATAACAAAGAACCAACAAAACTATGAACTTATGGGAACGGTGGAGAAGTTGTCTATCAAATCTTTATTAGGATCACAACCAGAACTTGGATATATAAGTTGGAATCTTATTTTTATATTAACTCGATGACAGAGGCAAAGGAAATTAAATTTTCCACCCTACACTTGGATGGAGAAGCTCATGAGTGTTGGTACCATGGGCTAGTGACATTAGGGCATGCCAACATCACGTCATATGTGGAATTCACCCAAATATTGATGAACATATTTGACAAGAAGGATCTCGTGATCCACTTCAAGGATTTGGAATAGTTGAGACAAATAGGCACACCAGAGGAATACATCACAGAGTCCCAACGGATGACATTCATGGTGACAAACATCTCTGAGTAGATTTTGGTGATGGTATTCACTAAGGGTTTAGTCGAACCCTTTTGAGGGTGGGCAAAGGCCTTTAGGAAAACCACACTATAGGATGCCATCATGAGGACCCAGGATATGGATGACCCAGTCCCCAAGAAGGCACCAGTGAAACTCTTCATTCCATAGAAGAGTAAAGAGATAAAGCCCTATCTAGATTCCATGGACAAGAAAGGACGGGATAAATGAAGATACTCAAAGATTTTCTTTAGCTGCAAAGAACCTTGGGATCCGGGTCATCAATGTATGGGAAAAGGGAAAGTACATTACACAAAGGTTCTTTTCGATGAGGAGGATGATGGTGAGTATGAGACAGATCATGCACGGGATAGTGGACAGAGCAGTCGTGAGGTAAAACTGACACATCTTGTGGTTCCAATAGAACTGTGACCATTGCCACACTTTCAGGAGTCCCCAGGTATTATACCTTCGGGATTAGAAGCATTTTGTAGGAACAAAGAGTTACAACATTGATCGATGGTGGGGTTTCCCACAACTTCATTGATGTAGCGCTTGTTGCTAGGAGACACATTGCCACAAAGGACTTTGAGGGGTTCAATTTGATGGTAGCGTATGGATAAAACATAACTTGTACTCAGAGGAATAGAGGATTGGATGGGGTAAAGTTTAAATGCCTTGATTCTTCGTTGTGTAGGAGTTGCTTTCAATAACGCTAGTGTGGATTTGTGGTAGTTCATGATTGGGTACAAGTACTTTGTCTTTGTTCGGTACAGTATTTGTGTGGGTTTAAACTAAAAAATCATTTTACCATTGTTGTCTTTTCTAAAATAATTTTATCAAAGACCATATAAATCCTATTAAATTTCAAGGTCGCTTTGGATCAACAAGTGTGTTTAGTTGCCAATGTTTAAATTCCATAACCCAAGTAGTTAAATTCTTTTACCATTACAGTATTTTCCAAAATAATTCAAGCAAAGACCATATAAATCATATTAGATTTCCGTCGATAGCCCATGAAAAAGGTTTTTGTTACCATTGGTAAAAATCTATAGCATAGGGGCTAGCTCAATTGGTTTTGTTGTTTGGATAAAAAGTTAAAAAGATGAATCAAAACTTGAAATCAATTACCATTACAGTATTTTCCAAAATAATTCAAGCAAAGACCATATAAATCATATTAGATTTTCATCGATAGCCCATGAAGGAGGTTTTTGTTACCATTGGTAAAAATTTATAGCCTAGAGGTTAGCTCAATTGGTTTTGTTGTTAGGATAAAAAGTTAAAAAGATGAATCAAAACTTGAAATCAATTAGTTGAACAACATTTACAGATGAGATAAGACCACCTTATGATTCTTATCAGAGTGAAGAATACATAGAAACTTTTCAGTTTTTCATTATGGTCATTGGGTTTATTTCTCTTTTGTATTTTGAATGACATTTTTATATGTGGACTATGGTAGAAAAATGCAATTTTTGTAGGGGCATTGACAGGAGAAACTTTGTCCCTGATGCTTGAGGAACCCAATTATGATAAAATAGTGCAAAGTGCTATTGCAGGAGCCGCTCTGTCTACAACTGCTAACGTCTTGAACAAGATGTTGTACTTACTGAATTTGTATGGACGAGACATTAGAATCAGAGTAATTATTAAGAATTATCTTCCTCCATCTTTATCCAAACTATTTAGAGAATGTTCTATCTCTATATATCCTCATCTACTTATGAATACATATTATACAATAATGGCATCAGATGAATCTACATTTAGATTTAGCTTATCTATATAATTCCATCTACGAGTGGATCAATTTTATTATTAAAGTAGTTTGTTGGCACAAACTCTAGATTTTCCTTCTCTTAAGTAGTATTGTAATACAAATTTTCACGTTCATAAATTTTGTCAACATTGGATGACTTAATCTTTAATAACTAAAATGGGCGTTTACGTTTCTGAATTTGTCGGATGCTAAGTACTGGTGGACATACGAGAATAGTAGCTAGTGTAGGTGTTGGTGCTTAAGCTTAATATTCTTGTCTTCATTTGAATCTACTGAACCAACTGCAGAATCTGCTCAACAATCTCGATCAATTTACTGAAATATCACTCAAGGCTGTAAGAAACTGCACCAAGCAAGTTAGATAAAGCATGGTTGATGTATATTTAACCAAGTGAAGGAATGCTACCCCTACTTCATATGCTTTTGGTGCTACTTCTTTCTTTTTTTATGCCCTTGCCTGCACCTTTGCTTCCTGGCCTTACCTAGATACTTATGCAATTTCAACCACTCAGAACTGTACATGTAACACAATGTGCATTATGATGTGTACATGTAACCCAGTGTGCATTATGATGGAAACTATTTTCTTTTGATAGAAGATATTGGGAGCCATGACAGGCTGCTTCCAATACTGCATGATTGTGAATAATAACAATCCCATATTTGCAAAACATGGGAGATGGTTGATAGTAGATGGAACAACAATTCTATTTCTTATTTTCTTGAAGAATGAAACCTTACTCTGAATATGCCACATGTACATTGATTTTTTTGATGATCAGATGGTTGTTTACATGGTACTTGGCCTTCTTTTCATTTGACATGACAAAGGCATAAAAATCCTGAACATTGAACATAATGTGAATGCTCATTTACATGTATATGCGCAGATATTTTTTTGTCATTTATATATTCCTAGAAATGTTGAAGAGGTCGTTTAGATATATACCCAAAAATCAGTTACAATGTTTGCAGTCCAAAAATGATATCAACCTAGATATGTATATTGATGTATCTTGCTTGCATGTTGTATGCTCGCCTTACTGAGAAGTCATCGTTGCTTAATCCTTTATTACTAAAATAAACAACATACCGATTGCAAGAAACAACATTGTTTATTGTGTTTATTTTATTCACAAAGTGATATAATGATATGATTAGTGTTACCAAACAGTATTATATCACTTACAATCTGAGCTTGATTAAGAAGTGTGCACTTTTCTTATCTCCTCCTTGCACTCATGCATTGACCTATGATGCTTTCTCATTGTGAAATTATTACAAGTTTTTTACAATTATTAAAGCAATTCTTTTTTCAGTTAGGACCGTAGTGCTTCTTTGAAGTTGAGACCACTAAAGGAATAATAAAAAAATTAGGGAAGACAATAAAGGTTGTTTATGAAGACCATAGGCAAGCAAAAGATGACTATTGTTGATGCCACTTCTTTAAATTTAAATTTGAAAGAGTGTGCACAATATTATGTAAATAATTATATTTTCTAGAAATATTTTTTTTATTATCTTATCTTTGTTTTGAGATTTATGTGTTAATCAGTAGCTTGTACCCTCCATTATGTGTCAATTTTTAATTATATATTTTTATTATCCATCAGAGATATATACACTTACCAAACAAATGTACTTCAGAGTTTGAACTCCACTTAATTCAAAGGCTATATGCATTTATTAATGTGTTTTCTCTATTATTTTCCCCACCGCCACTCTCACCTATGTATATGTGTGTGCGTGTGCTTGTGTGTAAGGGTAAGGGTGGGGGGAATAATAGAGAAAACATATTATGTTTTCTCTATTATTCCCCCCACCACCACCCTTTATTATATTTTCTCTATTACTACCCCCACCCTCATATAAGGGAGGGTGAGGGTGGAGAGGGGAATAATAGAGAAAACATATTATGTTTTCTCCATTATTCCCCGCACCCCCACCCTCACCCTCACCCTCATATAGATTTTCTCTATTATTCTCCCCACCCCCTATATGAGGGTGGGGGTGGGGTAATAATAGATAAAACATAATGGTAGGGGTGGGGGTAATAATAGAGAAAACATATTATGTTTTCTCTATTATTCCCCTATATGTATATGAGGGTGGCGGTGGGGGAAATAATATAAAAAACATATTATGTTTTCTCTATTATTCCCCTATATGGGGGTGAGGGTGGGGGTAGGCGGAATAATAGAGAAAACATATATGGGGGTGAGGGTGTGGGTAGAGGGAATAATAGAGAGAACAAATATGGGGGTGAGGGTGGCAGTAGGAGGAATAATAGAGAAAACATATATTATTCCCCTATAGGAGGGTGAGGAGGATAATAGAGAAAACATATTATATGGTGCGGGTTAGGGGAATAATAGAGAAAACATATTACCCTCATATATGAGGGTGGGGTGAGGGGAATAATAGAGAAATTTTCTCTATTATTCCTCTCACCCCCACCCTCATATAGGGAAAGATGTTTTCTCCATTATTCCCCCACTCCCATTATGTTTTCTCTATTATTCCTCTACCCTCACTCTCACCCTCATATAGAGAAAGATGTTTATATTTTTTAAACTCAAAAGATATATGCATTTCTTGGAAGATGTTTCTCTTTTTTAAACCTTAAATGACATGTAAATAACTATGAGTTTGAATTCAATTCAAGAATCTTCAAACATAAATTTTATTTTAATTCAATTTATCTTTGTCATAAGACTGAAAAGAGAATACTCATAGTATCAATAATTGATCATCGAATTATACTAGTCTAGTATTTGATGATGTCATTTTG
>JASDQU010105296.1:64761-76810 GCA_032191745.1 Picea mariana
CTACACCTTCGTATTAATTCCATAACCAACGGGCCAATGGCCCATAATTTGTAATGAACACAGACGAATTCACTTAAGAGTTGAGACCGCCAAGCCGAGGAGGAGGAGGCACACAATACATTTCAAGGCAGTACATTCATTAATTGCAGGTTGCATAGGGGCACAAAAACTGAGACAAATTTCTTCTTGGTCCAGGGAGTGCCAGAGTCGGATAGAGGCGTGGAGACAATAATTTTTGGGTAACTCAACACAATGAATTAAGTGGTGCTATCTGTTTTTTGATCTCATCATTATTTATGTAGCTTGATTTCAAAATGAGGTATACTTATGTATTTTACTAAATTCTTTTGTTGAGTTAATGGAAAAACCTACCCATTTGAGAGAAGGACCCAGGGACATAGTCCACCAGGGACAAACTCCGTTATCAAGTTTTTGTGTTTATATTTGATGCTTATGTCTCTTCATTATTAAGCTTTTACTTCTTTAGTGGTGCACTTTAATTTATGCTCATTTAATGCAATTCTTTATAAGTCACTCGATGAAAATATCTTGGATCATAGATGGAAGTCATAAGCAACAAAAACAACATCCACATATTTAACCATGTTATATCATTTTTTTTAATACATAATCCATAATTAGTCATACTCAATATAATATATGTATTTCATGTATATAACAACAGACTATTCTAAGTCCACAAGTATTCCATATGCATATTCAATCATCTACATATGCACAAATGCACATCCATATGCACCAAACATTCACTATCAGCATGCCTACTAATGCATATGTATTTTAACTTCAGTCTATGCATCATGCACTCTAGTGCATTTATGTTTTAGTTCACTTATTATTTATTTATTTATGTTGTAGATGGTTTTCTATGAATTTCTTCATATCCATGTTGCCTTGTGTGCTCCCACTCTTCTCATCTGCACTATTGTTCCATGGTATGAATACTTTCTAGCCAAGTTCCACGAGGTCATTATGCAATCCAACCAATATGCTCAATTTGCAGCAGCTTATTTTTTGTAGCCATATCCAAATTTATTTTTATGAAACATTCCAACACCATGGAATGATGTATATCACAACATTTTGTCACTCTACTATCACAATATCTGTGAATTAAAATTACGCATAATCATTCCACATCCTTGATATTAATTCTAGTTATCCATTATATTACTTCATTTAACAATTCCCACTTTTCTCACTCAAGACCATTCTCAATGGAAGTCTATTTAATTTAGTGACACTTTTCAAGTGAAAGAACCTTCATTATTTTATTCTTGATTTCTATGCATTAACATCCTGCTTCCATTGTGAACTCTAATATCAAAAGTGGATTTGTAGATCTGAGTACTTTTAAACGAGTAGCTAAGTCATATATATATATATAATCCTTCTGAGGCACTCTTGTGCTTGTCACATAGAGATGATTCCCACTTCACCTCCTAAGTTCCTTCTTCTCTTTCACATCAGGCTTTGCATCTATCTACACATCTCAACCTTCAAAGCTATGGAGTGTTAAGTTTCTTATATATGCCTCATTAATGACATTATTCACCTACTAGATTCATTTCCTATGTGAGGATTCTTAATGTTGTTCATTTCAATTCATTAAGACTCTATAGCATCTGAATAATAATTCCTTAGTTTCACTCTCCTTGATTTCTTTATCCACTTTCATTACTTTCCCTATAGCTCTTTGTTGCCTCAGCCAACTTCTACAAGCTATGCCATGATTCCATGAATCTAATATACGATCCTAGTCTTTAATTTATCTAATTATACCTCTAATTCTGCGAAATGTACAAGCAACCATTTTGTTAGAATTATGCATGCCAATTTTTTTGTCAATTAATGCAACAAGTCCTTTTTCTACTCAATCTGTGACACAATATATCATAGTTCTCCAAATTATAATAATTCTAGGTTATCCTCCTTTGAATCATATTTCTAATGACTATACTCATTCCCCAATCTGATCTTTGAACTGAAAGTTATGGCTTTCTGAAAAAACCACTTTCATCCTTTTTGTGCATTTTCTCCACTAGTGGAATTTTACTGAAACACCAACTTTTGTCAACTATAGGAGAAAACATGTTAGGAACTAGACAAACTTTTGTATGATACATAGATAAAAATAATTACATGTAATTTACAAAAACTCTCAAAATTTTAATCTCATGCTCAAGTAAAAAACTGAAGCAATCTAGCATCTACAACTTTGTCATTTTTCACTCATTTTTCTAGACATTGATTTTTTTTAGAAAAACTAGCTATCTCACAATTTTTTAGCAATTTTTTTTAGTAAAAATGACTATTTTCACTAAATCAAAGTTGTTTTTATTCATGAGTGTATAAAATGTCAAGTAAACAATTATTTCAGTTTTGTGATCTAGGGTCACTTTCCCTACTCTGAAAATCTCAAAAATTCCCAAAAAGTGACCTAGAATAGTGGATTTTGGCCTATTTCAGCATCCCCATTCAAATACCCTTAGGATTGATTTAGTTCCTTCATGGATTATTTGTGTTTCTAATTTTTGGACTCTCTTCAAGATTTTTAGCGTAATCTAGACCACTACCAATGATCTGGACCCAGATTTTTAAAAACCACTATTTTGCATTTTCTGACATCCAAGAAGAATTGGACAATGACCCTCTCTGACACTTTTGTAGATATCCTCTCCACGAAAAAAAATCACAAGTTTTATCCCAATCTGAATTAATATTCTTTAGTTATGTCCTAAATACAAAAATGGAACATTTTTTCCTAAGTGCGATCTGCACCATTGATTTCAAATCAAAAGTAATTTGGATCATTGATTTATTCTCTATCGGTTATTAGCAATCGAGGATCAATGATTTCATTTGTGAACCAAACTTTCCCACCAATCTCTCTGATGCCCGACCATCAACCATCAACCATCGAACGTTTTTCTCTACAAACCAAAAGTTGCCCATGAATCGCGTCCATGCTCAATGCTTGATCATTGACCATTAACCCTCAATCATCTTCTCTGAAAAACCAAGATTGTTCACAAATATCGCCAAAGCCCTACCATCGATGATCAACCATCTCCTTACTTACATGGCAACTATTCTGACATGGCATGACATGTGGATGATGACTTGGCATGACACATCATCCTAAGGAATTAACTAGGCTCACATGCACTGACATGTGGATGTTGACATGGCATGACACATCATCACCTTCCTTTCCTTCATCAACCATCGATAATTTCTCTTGGAAGAATCTAAACATCGCACTAATTCTTCCAATGCCCAATCATTATCCATCGATGATCATAGATATCTCTTGGAAAATTTCAACACTTCACCAAAACGTGTCGATCCCCAACCATCGATGATCTGAGATGTCAAATGGTTGAAATTCAACACTTCGCCAAAATTTTCGATCCTCGATCCATCGACCATCAATGATATCAGATGTCAAATGGTCTAAAATTCAACACTTCACTGAACTCATTTAGAGGCTTATTAACAATTAGAGGCTTTTGTTGACGAAATTCAACAGTTAGCAATTTTCGTCCAAAACCCAGGTGAATCTGGGTTGTCGATCTCCCACTGAAACTGATCTGGATAGTTGATTTCCTTCGACTTCAAATGGTCAAAAACTACCATGGAACGTTGATCTACCTCATTTTCCCAACCATCGAAATTAAGCTCATCTGTTGATATGCTAACTTTGTCAAACTTCGAAACCTTATGAATTTTTTAATTTTTCAAGGAGGAATCTAGGTCTTTGATCTTAAGATTGAATACAATCTCAGCTATTGATTCTCTAAGATCTTCCCTACGCTATAGTGGCCATTAAAATACGAATTTTTCGACCTTCAAGGTCGAATTTGGCTCTACAATTCTGGAGATCGAATTTGTTAAAATTCTTAGAAAGTCCAAATTTTTTAAAACTCGAATATGCCCATGAATTCAGGGATCTCTATCTCTCTAATTTCTTCATTTCCCCCCAAATTCACACAATTTGAAATCTGCAATAGTGAATATTTCTAATTTGCACTCGTTCTGGCTCATACCAGTACAGTGTTTGAACCTGGCTTTGATACAAATATGTAATGTACCTAGCCACTAGTAGGCTAAGCACGCTACTCCAAAAACTCACTTCAAGACTAATCTCGAATTCTGATAGTAATTAATTCTAAATCAAGATTGAAAGAACACCATAACAACAAATCCAATAATCAATATTCATTCTTAACTATCCAAGAAAGGAACAACATCCCATGCACAACAATAACCAACATGCAGACACATTACAAAATATGAATCTCAGAGATAATAATAATACACAGTGGAATATAAATATACAAAAAACATGAAGAGAACTTATCTTTAATTAAACCATCATCAACTGGCTGTAGAATAAAGACTTTCCTCCCAATCATAGAAATTGGTGTTCCAATTCTCAACAACAGGTCACCCCGGAGCTATGGCTATGATTCCACAACGACGGGTCCTGGGAAAAATCTAAAACACATAGCAGTTGGATAGTTAGCTCTCAGTTTTTCCCAACCACACAACAATCCTTATTTCCAGCTCTATTTCCCCTTCAACCTCCACAACCCAAAGAAATGAACCCCTTTCTCTTCCATGTAGTCCCTTATGTTGTTCCATTTCTCTACAGGGCTCGAGTGCTACTGGTCAGGAAATCTCCATGTTGGAAGCTACAAGGATTCTCAATTGTGTCAGTTCTTGAGAAATACCATCAATCGCATGCCCATAGGAATCCATTCCAACCTGGAATGATTGGTAATTCCTCACAATGATCTCATAATGGCTCTCCTCCTCTTGCCATTCGATTCCATGATCATCCCAAGAGAACATGAATTAGCAAGAGTGAAATGAGGAATTATTCAAATGAAATGATTAACCAACAACAAACCCCAAACTACCCACGGGCAGGGTTTATATAATTAAAAGAACCAAGAACCACATGGCCTCCCCAAGAAGCTCATGAAACCACTTTTCTCAATTAAAACCAAAATGGGTAAATAAAATATAATAAAAAGACTTAGCTCCTTTAGTCCTATCTCTTGTAGAATCATAGCCCCCTATATCTTTTCCTTGCTTGTCTTGTAGCGGGCGTTGTATATATATATATATATATATATATATATATATATATCACATTTTTAGGCACTTCGACCCCTTTCCAACTTTACGTCTCACCAAGCTAAATCACATTTACATAATACATTCTAGTTCATAGGGATCAAAAGTGAGTTCTTACATGATCAAGCCTAAGATATCAAAGAACCAACAAAACTATGAACTTATGGGAAAGGTGGAGAAGTTGTATATCCAATCTTTTGATAGATCTACCAGGATCACAACCAGAACTTCAAGGATTTGGAACAGTTGGGACAGATAGGCACACCAGCGGCATACATCATAGAGTTCCAAAGGATGACATTCACGGTGACAAACATCTCTGAGTAGATTTTGGTGATGGTATTCACTAAGTGTTTAGTCGAACCCTTATGAGGGTGGGAAAAGGCCTTTAGGAAAACCACACTATAGGATGTCATCATGAGGATCCAGGACATGGATGACCCAGTCCCCAAGAAGGCACCAGTGAAACCCTTCATTCCATAGAAGCGTAAAGAGACAAAGCCCTATCTAGAAGCCACGGACAGAGAAGGATGGGATAGATGAAGATACTCAAAGATTTTCTTTAGCTACAAAGAACCTTGGGATCTGGGTCATCAATGTATGGGAAAAGGGAAAGTACATTACATAGAGGTTCTTTTCGATGAGGAGGATGATGGTGAGTATGAGACAGATCATGGACGAGATAGTGGACATAGTAGTGGTGAGGTAAAACTGACACATCTTGAGGTTCCAATAGAGTGACCATTGCCACACTTTCAGGAGTCCCCAGGTATTATACCTTCGGGATTAGAAGCATTTTGTAGGAACAAAGAGTTACAACATTGATAGATGGTGGGGTTTCTCACAACTTCATTGATGTAGCGCTTGTCGCTAGGAGACACATTGCCACAAAGAACTTTGAGGGGTTCAATTTGATGGTAGCATATGGCTAAAACATAACTTGTACTCAGAGGAATAGAGGATTGGATGGGGTAAAGTTTAAATGCCTTGATTTCTTCATTGTGTAGGAGTTGCTTTCAATAACGCTAGTGTGGATTTGTGGTAGTTCATGATTGGGTACAAGTACTTTGTCTTTGTTTGGTACAGTATTTGTGTGGGTTTAAACTAAAAAAACATTTTACCATTGTTGTCTTTTCCAAAATAATTTTATCAAAGACCATATAAATCCTATTAAATTTGAAGGTCGCTTTGGATCAACAAGTGTATTTGGTTGCCAATGTTTAAATCCCATAACCCAAGTGGTTAAATTCTTTTACCATTACAATATTTTCCAAAATAATTCAAGCAAATACCATATAAATCATATCAGATTTCCATCCATAGCCCATGAAAGAGGTTTTTGTTACCATTGGTAAAAATCTATAGCCTAGGGGCTAGCTCAATTGGTTTTGTTGTTTGGATAAAAAGTTAAAAAGATGAATCAAAACTTGAAATCAAAATTACAATTACAGTATTTTCCAAAATAATTCAAGTAAAGACCATATAAATCATATTAGATTTTCATGGATAACCCATGAAAGAGGTTTTTGTTACCATTGGTAAAATTCTATAGCCTAGGGGCTAGCTCAATTGGTTTTGTTGTTTGGATAAAAGGTTAAAAAGATGAATCAAAACTTGAAATCAATTAATTGAACAACATTTACAAATGAGATAAGACCACCTTATGATTCTTATCAGAGTGAAGAATACATAGAAACTTTTCAGTTTTTCATTATGGTCATTGGGTTTATTTCTGTTTTGTATTTTGAATGGCATTTTTATATGTGGACTATGGTAGAAAAATGCAATTTTTGTAGGGGCATTGACATGAGAAACTTTGGCCCCGATGCATGAGGAACCCAATTATGATAATATAGTGCAAAGTGCTATTGCAGGAGCCGCTCTGTCTACAACTGCTAACGTCTTGAACAAGATGTTGTACTTACTGAATTTGTGGATGAGACATTAGAATCAGAGTAATTATTAAGAATTATCTTCCTCCATCTTTATCCAAACTATTTAGAGAATGTTCTATCTCTATATATCCTCATCTACTTGTGAATACATATTATAAAATAATGGCATCAGAGGAATCTACGTTTAGATTTAGCTTATCTATATAATTCCAGCTACGAGTGGATCAATTTTATTATTAAAGTAGTTTGTTGGCACAAACTCTAGATTTTCCTTCTCTTAATTAGTATTGTAATACAAATTTTCACGTTCATAAATTTTGTCAACATTGGATGACTTAATCTTTAATAACTAAAATGGGCGTTTACGTTTCTGAATTTGTCGGATGCTAAGTTCTGGTGGACATACGAGAATAGTAGCTAGAGTAGGTGTTGGTGCTTAAGCTTAATACTCTTGTCTTCATTTGAATCCACTGAACCAACTGCAGAATCTGCTCAACAATCTCGATCAATTTACTGAAATATCACTCAAGGCTGTAAGAAACTGCACCAAGCAAGTTAGATGAAGCATGGTTGATGTATATTTAACCAAGTGAAGGAATGCTACCCGTACTTCATATGCTTTTGGTGCTACTTCTTTCTTTTTTTGATGCCCTTGCCTGCACCTTTGCTTCCTGGCCTTACCTAGATACTTATGCAATTTCAGCCACTCAAAACTGTACATGTAACATAATGTGCATTATGATGTGTACATGTAACCCAGTGTGCATTATGGTGAAAACTATTTTCTTTTGATAGAAGATATTGGGAGCCATGACAGGCTGCTTCCAAATACTGCATGATTGTGAATAATAACAATCCCATATTTGCAAAACATGGGAGATGGTTGATAGTAGATGGAACAACAATTCTATTTCTTATTTTCTTTAAGAATGAAACCTTACTTTGAATATGCCACATGTACATTGATTTTTTTGATGATCAGATGGTTGTTTACATGGTACTTGGCCTTCTTTTCATTTGACATGACAAAGGCATAAAAATCCTGAACATTGAACATAATGTGAATGCTCATTTACATGTATATGCGCAGATATTTTTTTGTCATTTATATATTCCTAGAATTGTTGAAGAGGTCGTTTAGATATATACCCAAAAATCAGTTACAATGTTTGCAGTCCAAAAATGATATCAACCTAGATATGTATATTGATGTATCTTGCTTGCATGTTGTATGCTCGCCTTACTGAGAAGTCATCGTTGCTTAATCCTTTATTACTAAAATGCATACAATGTGTTGCATCCATGGTTTAATTGAATCTACATACCTATTGCAAGAAACAACATTGTTTACTGTGTTTATTTTATTGACAAAGTGATATAATGATATGATTAGTGTTACCGAGCAGTATTATATCACTTACAATCCGAGCTTGATTAAGAAGTGCAAATTCTTATCTCCTTCTCGTATTCATGCATTGATCTATGATGTTTTTTTTATTATTCTCCTATATGTATATGAGAGTGGTGGTGGGGGAAATAATATAAAAAACATATTATGTTTTCTTTATTATTTTCCTATATGGAGGTGGGGGTAGGGGGAATAATAGAAAAAACATATATGGGGTGAGGGAGCGGGTAGAGGGAAAAAATAGAGAAAACATATATTATTCCCCTATATGAGGGTGAGGAGAATAATAGAGAAAACATATTAGATGGTGCGGGTTAGGGGAATAATAGAGAAAACATATTACCCTCATATATGAGGGTGGGGTGAGGGGAATAATAGAGAAATTTTCTCTTTTATTCCTCTCACCCCCACCCTCATATAGGGAAATATGTTTTGTCCATTATTCCCCCACTCTCATTATGTTTTCTCTATTATTCCCCTACCCCCACCCTCACCCTCACCCTCATATAAGGAAATATGTTTATATTTTTAAGTTTAAAGGTGTACACCTATTAACAGTGAGCACAATTAATCACCTTTTAATCTAAAATTCTAATCTGATGGCTAACAATTGAAGATGCTGGCATATTCTTAGTCGTCTTCTAAAATCAATGAATGTGATTTACTTTTCATAACTTCCTTGTATTTTAAAATACATCCTTTAACCTGTTTACTTTTTAATTTTTACCTAATCATATTAAGAAATTACTGTGTCACAAATCTGATTGCCACGTTTAAATGATTAACCTTTGATATTACCACGTTTGAATTATTAACCACAGATTTTGTACTGTCAATACGTTTCAGTTATCCGTGCGTTTCAGCTGTCTACACATTCTGTACCGCCAGATTTCCTTCGCTGTCCGCGGGTTTCATATTGCTTGAGCTTTTAATAGGCTGGGCAGACTGAGAGTAGCCATAAGCATTACGAGCAAGAACACCTGGATGAACAAACAGCGGATTGGTATTACAGGTAGGATCCAATTCGGATGGGATATCCGGTTTCACGATACTTTCTTCCATGTTGAGCTTTTTCTTGATGCAAGAATTCCAATAATTCTTGATCTCACTGTCCGTACGTCCCGGCAAACTCGCAGCAATTTGACACCATCTGCGTCGGCAATACCGTCCATTCCACAATTTATAGACGGATCACCAAAGCCTTGTCTCAACAGTTACCACTAGGAAAAATGAAAAAGGAAACTAAATCATAGAACAATGGAGATTTTGGATGTAGGAATGGATAAAACATTAACCTGTTACCGAGAATGGACTGTAAGTGTATGATCGAATTCTCTTCTTCATGTGAAAATGCACCGCGCTTAAGTCCAGGGCGTAAGTAGTTAATCCATCTCAACCTCGTGGCTGGTAAGTAGTTTGTAGCTGCGCGTTTCATTCCAAGGGCATAGCCTAATGGTCTCCGCATGAAGATATTCATTCCGTATTGTTATTCATATTACAGGTGCTCATACAATTGGTCAAGCGCGATGCCTCTTATTCAGAGCTCGCATCTACAACGAATCCAACATTAACGCCGCCTTTGCTACATCTGCGAAGGCAAAGTGCCCAAGCGCTGGTGGCGACAACAACCTCTCGCCCTTAGATGTGGCTACCCCTACCACATTCGACAACGATTATTACAGTAATTTGGGAAGCGAAAAGGGACTTCTGCACTCCGACCAGCAACTGTTTAATGGAGGTTCTACAGATTCTCAGGTTACTGCTTACAGTTCCAATCAGAACAGTTTCTTTCCGGACTTCAAAGCCGCCATGGTGAATATGGGTAATATCAAACCCCTCACTCGCACCAGCGGAGAAATCCGCAAAAACGGCAGGAACCCTAATTAATGACTCGAAATTTGCATGCTCCTTACTTTTAGGATCATGTTTCGTTTGTACCAAGTTAGTTGGCCATGGGCTACAGAAGAAAAGCAATAAACTAAAATTCGATGATATTATATTCTATGATATTAATAACCATCATTTTATATATATAATATTTATAAATTTATAAATAAGTACAAATAAATAAAATTTTGAAACTTTTTGAATATTTATTTTACATTATTTTATAAAAATATTAATTTTAAATCTATAAAAACAATTTAGAACTTAAATATTTAAATTACTAGATTTTATATGTAAATAGTAGATTTTATATGTAAATAGTTGTTGATGAAATAATGAAGAAGTATTTGGAATTTTTTTTTTATTTTTATAGTTTAAGATCATATGTTATCAATGTCTTTATAAAGTTTTATTATTTTTCTTTAACCAATAAAGAGAAGTTTTTCAGTGCTCAAAACTTTGGAGTTACGATAAAGTTTCGGCTTTCATTGAAGCGTTTAAAGGTTTTCCTCCAAATTTGAGCGGAAGCGTAGATTCGTAGATTTGCCGTGAGTATAACCTGTTGGATGGATTATTTTGTAAAAATTGAAGAATCTTTGTGATGGCCAGAAGGTTGCGATTCATTGTCAACAAAGAGTTTGTGTTAAAAAGTGGTGTAAGTTGAACCTTTAAGCGTTTATTAGCCACGAGTTTGTGGCTGTGCTAGTTTAAACCCAAAAGATATATGCATTTCTTGAAAGATGTTTCTCTTTTATAAACCTTAAATGACATGTAAATAACTATGAGTTTGAATTCAATTCAAGAATCTTCAAACATAAATTTTATTTTAATTCAATTTATCTTTGTCATAAGACTGAAAAGAGAATACTCATAGTATCAATAATTGATCATCGAATTATACTAGTCTAGTATTTGATGATGTCATTTTGACTAGGAGAATGGGTTTTCGTTGTCAACTCTTCCCTGAAAGAGAAAACTTACGCGCCAACGATTGACCGGCGAAATGCTCCTCCAAAATCTGTAGTATTATGGTCGAGTGAAAGAGGTGAATAACCCTTCCCACAACCTCATCTCACTAAACAAAATCTACACAAATAAAGCATAAAATATAAAATAAGACTGTTATTAACATTGAAACTACTCCAATAATTAATACAATAAACCTAAGACATCTTTGTCATTCATCTTACCATGTATCCAAATTAACAGAATCACCTCCATCTATCCAAATTAACAGAGTCACCTGATTACCCATAGCAAATGGGCATAGTATATACTGGACACAAAAACTTCTGTGCAAGGAAATCACCACTGGAATGACTGGTTGGACACAAAAGCTTCTCGGCAAGGACATCACCACTGCAATGACTAGTTTGATGTTAGTCATCTTTATTTATAAGTATTGATAGTGTTGCGTCATAGAATCTCCTCGCGTGTAGAGATGGTATATGCATCAACTAGCAAGTGGATTTTATTTGGTTATTAACGATTTATGATATTAGTTAGGTAGAGTTGTTAATTTAATGTTTTATTAAAATAATTTCCAATCATTTTATAATTTAAAATCAATTTTAACTAATTAATATATGATATATAAAGTTTTGAAAAATATAATTAAGATTTTGAAGTGGTAAAAGGTTAATATTTTAAATTTGAATTTTATTAATTTCTAATATTTAATAAAATGGATATT
>JASDQU010105296.1:85193-96962 GCA_032191745.1 Picea mariana
TAAAGAATTCATGCAAGAGATTCAAAATTCAAATCGAACATAAAATCCACTAGAAGAACAAGCTTCTCAGTTTGAAGAGACTCACATGCATGCATTTTAGGATGCACGTGTAGAGACTCCCATGCATGCATATAAGGAGCCACATGCAGGGACTCCTATGCATGCATCTCAGTAGCCACATGCAGAGAATTCTACACATCCTCTTGTCCCAAACATTCGAGATGATGTCTCCCTCCAATCAGATCTGATTTCTTAATCAAATTCAGAAGATCTTAAGCATGGAGATGATGAGCTAGATCAAAGACCCAAATGGGAATAATCCATCCTACAGAAAACCAATTATCTTGCGGATGATCTTGTTGATACTAGAAGGAAAATATCCCAATCTGAAGGAGATATACATGGTCTCATAGTCATAGAACCAATAATTCCTATGCATTTCTACATGGTTATGGCATCTGACCCACAGGACTATGAAGACGCTAAACATAAATTGTATTGGAAAACTACCATAAATAACGGGGATATGTATATTCTTCCCTCCAATAAGAAAAAGTGGATATATATGAACATCTCACTAGTGCATCCATTTCATCGGATCCACATAGACATCTACATCTTCGACAAAATCTTCATTGAGCATAAAATTTCACAATTGTGAGATCGCCATGGAGTGAAGGACACAATTTTGTAGCAGTTGTACTTCTTATTTTTCAGCATTTTACTTTCACAGGGGCATTTTCCCATGAGGTTTTCCCTCTTTCTTCTTGTTTTCAATTTTAATTCATCAGATGCATTGTAAAATGGGTACCTAACTATTGATGTTTGGACAACATCGAGAAGACATTCTCTTATAATAATAATTAATAATATAATTATTGATTATTAAATATCATATATAATAAGTCAATGATAATAATAAATAGTTATTGATTATTCAAGGGATGCATCCTTTCATGGATGGTCACCATATGTTCCCTATATATGGAACACTCATCATTGTAATAATATATTAATCATTTATTATATGAATAAAAACAACATGGTATCAGAGCCAGACTGGGATTGACTCCCTCACAGGAGGGCACAGGTAAATGAAATAGAAATGGAAACTTAACTTAGCTTAGGTTCTATTGGAGCTACAAAGGAACCATTAATGTAAACACCTTAATTGTACATCACCGATGGTGAAAATATAGTTTCCATTCAGACTATTGAAACAATGATTCTTGTTAACCGGAAGAGAAAGTGATATATAGTAAGAGTTCCACCTTCGGATGTCAGTAGGTACGCTACCATGCTAGGAACAAATATTTGATGAAAATAGACAGGTACTAGACACACATGCCTGATTGGTTGGACGAAGTGGTGACTATCCATGTTTCCTAGCTGAGACATGTTCTTGAAAATATTCCCTATTTCTCTCGTTAGGTTATTATTAGAGAAAAAAATAGACGTAAACATGGACGTTGTCATTGTTTCCTAGTCTCTCAGGAACCTGTTGATCCCGCAGTCTGCCAAATGCACATCGACCATTTCTTTTCACTTAATCCAGTTGGGTTTTCACCCAATATTCATCTTTTTATCGAAAATATCAAGACTCAGAAGAGAGGATGCATTTTCTAGAGAAGGCGGGATGGGATCAGATAACAAGTTTCTTGAAAGATTCATGTACCAAATCTTTGAGATACTAGAGAAAGCTTCCAGAATCATACCTTGGAGAAAATTGTAGTTCAATGATAAACTATAGAGGGAGCTTAAATTTTAGAGGGATGAAGTGAACCTGTTAGCTTGTTTATTTCCTCGGAAATCTCTAAGACATTGGGAAGATTTCCCAGTGCAGGCGGTATGGTGCATTTTAACGCGTTGCTTGACAGGTCAATAAATGTTATATTTATTAACAAGCCTAAGGATGTTGGGACGGGACCAAAAAGAACATTCTCATTCAAATCCAAGAAAAGAAAAGATGTTGAGATTTTGCATCAATGTCGGAATGGTTCCCGTCAGGCGATATTTAGCCAGATTGAGTTGTATTTAGTGCTAGAGTTTTCCCTTGGAATCGGGAGATGGTTGTCATTGAGCGAAATCATCTCAAGCAACGACAATTCCAAGATTATTTTTCGATAGACAAAGGAATTTGGCTAGATAGCTAATTGTTCTTAAGACAGAGATACTTGAGATGAAAGAAATTTCTGATGGTGGCCATAATTGTTCCCTTGATCTCCTAGAATCCATTGATTACAAGGACTTGGAGGAAAGAGAGGTTTTCCAAGGAGGGATACACATATCCACGCATGTACATGGTGTCATTTCTCTATTCATGGTTCCCTCAGATAGTCAGATGAAGGAACCAAGACATTGGTTTCACAAGGAAACCCTGATGTGTCTTCTAAGACATTAGTTTCATGAGGGAACCTCAATATATCAAGTATGGTCAAAGATGACTTAGAATGATCAACATTTACCTATGTTTATGTGGGAAAAGGCATCCATGGATATAGTGTATGGTCAGAATAGAATTCCTCATAAGACTTTGAGGAACATGATGCCCGAGGAGGTCTTCACTGGAGTGAAGCCTGAGGTTGGAAACTTCAGGATATATGGGTGTCTAGTATACATTCATGTACCAAAGGAGAAAAGGATCAAGCTAGACTCTTCATGAAGAAAGGGTACATTTGTGGGGTACAATGAGTCTTCAAAGGCATACCTGATCTACATTCCTAGTCAGAGATAGATTGAGGTGACTAGAGATGTTACCTTTGAGGAGGAGGTATCCTTTAAGAGATCTAGAGGATCTCACATGGAGATTTAACAAATTGATCCAATTGATCTTGTTGATCTTGTAGCTCTAGTTGATGTTCCCAGAGATATTGCAGGAGGTCGAAAGAGACCTACATGGACTCATCAGACTCTACATGAGGCATAAGGATATGCATTTCCTCATGGTACCTTCCGAGTGAGAAAGATACCTTAGATATATTCATGTTATGCCGCAGATATAAGCCACATCATTCATTTTCAGCCTTCCTATTATGAGGAGGCAACTAGTCATCCAATATGGAGAGTTGTCATGATGGAGGGGTATCAATCCATCATGAAGAATGATGTGTGGGATATTGTTTCGAGACCTGAGGGGAAGTCTGTAGTGAATTCCAAATGGATCTACAAGATCAAACACATAGTTGACGGAAGCATCGAGAGGCACAAAATGATATTTGTTTCTAGAAGATTCTCTCAGATGGAGGGAATAGATTATGAGGAGACATTTTCTCCTTTTTCTTGATACACTTCTATCTAAATGATTATTTTCCCTTCAGAATCCATGGGTTGCAAAGTACATCATATGGATGTAAAGACAAACTTTCTCAATGGAGAGATTGAGGAAGAAGTATACATCGAGTAGCCAGATGGTTTCATGATACATGAGAAGGAGTCTCATGTGTGTAGGTGGAAGAAGGCCTTGTATGGACTCAAGCAACCACCTCGAGCTTGGTATGTGAGGATTGATGGACACTTGATGATTTTTGGGCTTCAACAAAAATGTTTTCGATCCTAGCCTATACTACAAGACTGTTAATGGTGAGTCCCTGATTTTGGTTCTCTATGTTGATGATTTATTCCTCACTGATACATAGAGCCTTATTGTTGAATGCAAGTATGCATTGGCATCTAAGTTTGAGATGAAGGACCTTGGTATGATGCACTACTTCTTGGGAATAGAGGCGTGGCAAAGAACTGATGAGATCTTCTTGAGTCAGGGGGAGCACACAATTGAGATATTGAAGAAGTTTGAGATGCTAAACTTGAAGCCCGTGGCTACACCAATGGTGACGAATCTGAAGAAATTAAGTGTGTCTTATTTCGATTCTGATGAAATTGAACCAACTCTGTACATACAGTTGATTGTATAATTGATGTATATGGATAACACTAGACCAAATATTTGCTATGCAGTGAGTGCACTTAGCCAGTTTATAAGTCATCCGAGATAGACACACTGGATTGCTACGAATCATGTGTTGAGATACTTGCGAGGCACAGTTGGACATGGTCTGAGATACACTTCTAGTATTGATATGATATGGAAATAATATATTGACTCTGATTGGGCAGGGAGCGTAGTGGAAAGAAAGAGAGCACCTTCTGCTATTGCTTCACTTTGGGATCTTCCATGATTTTCTGGTGTAGGTGGAAATGAACTTTTGTGTCTTTGAGCACAACAGAAGAAGAGTATATTGCATTAAGTATGTCAATCCGTGAGGCAGTGTGGTTTCACAAGCTCCTTGCAAATTTATCTGAACATGTGCTGGATTCCACCATTATTCATTATGGTAACCAAAGTTGTGTGAAGATCTTAGATAATCCAGTGTTTCATGACAAATCGAACCACATTGAGATAAAGTACCATTACATACGAGACATGGTGCAGAGGAAGGAAGTATTGGTGTAGTACCTTCCTACAGATGAGCTAGTTGTCGATGTTCTTACCAAACCAAGATGAAGTTCAAGTACTTATGTGATAGACTTAGCGTGGCAGAGAATGCCTCCATCGCTGAGAGGGAGTGTTGATATTTGTATTTTCCTGAGACATTCTCCAGATCGTACTCCTATGTGAATGAGCTGAGTTGATCTGTGATGACACTTATCTGAGAAGGGATAAGTGGGACACTTATCCAAGAAGGGAAAAGTGTGTTTGGGATTATAGCCCAATGTCCCTTGTGGAGCGCACATGAGGACATGTCAAGGGAATTCACCCTTGACGTCACACACTATGGGAGTTGACCCTAGTGTTTATAGAGGGTGTAGCCTCTATAAATTCACATGGGAGTGCCATGTGTGACAAACATTCTCCAAATCGTACTCCTTTGTGAATTGATTTGAGTTGATCTGTGAGGACACTTATTTGAGAAGGGATAAGTGCATTTGGGATTACAGCCCAATGTCCCAGGTGGAGAGCACATGAGGACATGTCAAGGGATTTGACCCTTGACGTGACACACTATGGGGAGTTTGCCCTAAGTATTCCTAGAGGGAGTAGCCTATAGAAGTCCACATGGGAGTGCCATGTGTGACAAACCTTTTTCTACTATGGTGGTTTTGTACCATTGTCGAAGATTATATGTCTCTGGACAGTAGTTGTGTACTACTATGGAAAAATGCATCCCTAGCTAAGAGGGAGTGTTGATGTTTCAGCATCAGGCGAAACTTCTCCTAGATTGGGATGCATACCAAGGGAGATAGGATACATTTATCATAAAGGTACACTTGTGGTAAATGGGCCAAGACGTAGTCCTTCCTTGAGCATGACAAGGAATAATATGGAATCGAGGTGCTTTAAATGCTTTCCATCTGTCAGTTAGCATCAGGCTGACATTCACTCATAGGTGTGTACTTGTGGTGAAAGATCCTGGTGTGGTATTTTTCCTAGTCATGGTGATTTGACAAGGAATAATAAAGATGCAATATGCTATATGTTATTACATGCTGACCCAAACTGAGCCTGCTCTTAGAGAGAGATAATTGGCTTAGAGGGAGATCCACATAAGGAGTTTCTCCTGATTTCAGGTGGGAGAGAGACATCTCCCAAGACTAACAGACAAGTGTCATGAGTCTAGGGTGAAGTTTGTATACTTCAAAGACAAGATTGGCATGATGCAGAATGTATCCCTCGTTGAGAAGGAGTGTTGATGTTTGGATAACATCGGAAAGACATTCTCTTAAAATAATAATTGATAATATAATTATTGATTATTAAATATCATATATAATAAATAAATGATAACAATAAATAGTTATTGATTATTCAAGGGATGCATCATTTCATGGATGGTCACCATATGTTCCCTATATATTGAACACTCATCATTGTAATAATATATCGATCATGTCTTATATGAAGAAAAATGACACTAACATGGCTTTGTGTCAGGACACATTCTTCATTTACACCCTAGTAGTGTTGAGAGGGGGTGTTGGAGATATTTCACACTCACACCCTCTTTTTCCTAAGTTTACTAGTCTAATGTTGAGGGCACCATCCATATATGAGAATATTCCCCACTAAAGTAGGGTGTTATATCCTCTTCAATCTTGTCCCAATCACACTTCAGTTATACTAGTTGGTCTTGACTCAGTTACACTTTAGTTAGAATAGTGGAGTAGAGTCATGCATGGAAACCTCAGTTTTATCATATGCATGAGGTCAGGAGGTCGCAAATCATGTGCACACATGTATTTCTCTCCACTCCACTCATTTCATTCAGTTAACTAATGACTGCATGTCCTGTTAACTAGGTCTAGGTGCTAGTACACTCTGTTTTTTGTCAGTGAGTGTCCAGATATCTCTAGATCACTACTATGGTGCATTAGTTGCTCATGTAGCCTATATATATTGTCAAATATTCACTCTTTGAATGTTTATTATCTATCAATACAATTCATTATCCTCTCTCTCTCTCTCTCTCTCTCTCTCTCTCTCTCTCTCTCTCTCTCTCTCTCTCTTTGTGTGTGTTTGTGTGTGTGTGTGTGTTTTGCATGATTTGTGTGAGTTTATACTATCTAGGTTCCATGTGCAGGTTTCACCGAAACTTCACAGTAACACCTAAAATTGCAACCTTACTAGGCCTTAACCTATAGTATCGAGATTGGAAGTGTCAAAAACATAATAACACGTATGTAAAACATATATGTATATGGACTTTGGGATAATCAAAGATAACATAACAAGGTTTATTTTGGGTCATGTCTATGAGATTACATTGGTCTTTGTTCTGATATTTTTTGAAAAATCATGTATGCCATCCCTTAATTCATATTATATTTCACTCAATCAAGTGATCAGGACCACTGATTAGAATCAAAAATTTAATTTCTCTAAGGTCATGAGGTAAGAGAGAAAATCCTTGGAATAGGAAATATATCTATAACTCGAAGGTATGTCGTGGGATTAGATGATGGGTTTATTGATGAGACTCTATATCAGTATGACCAAATTGAAGGTGGATATGTAGTGTTTGTTGGCCAAAGACAAGTACACTAGAAGAAAATAAGACTCCCTAGGCTCATAATGCATTTGTTAGGTTTAGATCCATAGGATATTGAAAAAACATGACTTTTGATACATATTGGTCTTGATTAACCTCATCTACCGTACCTATGATTAATTCTAGAGTCCCTTATAAGATTGATAATTTTTTAGTTATACTCATTTAGATCATGAATTTTGGAATGGACAAAAAAATTGAACTCTACTCATCATTGATGATTATATTTTATAAATAATTTCTAGAGTTTAAAAGAAGTGATGGTAAAGTTAAAGATACCAATTTCATATTTGTAACCACTCAATAATTGTCATGGCTTCTAAACCTAGGAAGATTCTACTAATTTCAAAGGTATGAGTTTGTGATTGTAGTATCATAAGTTACTATGTATGTTTAGGTTCTAAGTGGACATGCAATCAATTCATCTCTCCTCCCTTCTCATGTTACATATCACCCATCTCCTACTTTTATAACTCACCTATCTCTTAAACCCATGGATTTTGATGGTATTCAATGTTTTAGATCAATGTGGGCAAAGGCATCCATGACTGCAGTGTATGGTCAGAATAGAAGTCCTCATAAGACTTTGATGAACATGATGCCTGAGTAGGTCTTCACTAGATCGAAGCCTGAGGATGGGCACTTAAGGATATATGGGTGTCCAGTATGCATTCATGTACCAAAGGAGAAAAGGATCAAGATAGACTCTTCAAAAAGAAATGGTACACTTGTGGGGTACAATTAGTCTTCGAAGGCATACCTGATCTACATCCCTGGTTAGAGACAGATTGAGGTGACCAAATATGTTACCTTTGAGGAGGAGGTATCCTTTAAGATATCTAGAGTATCTCACATGGATATTGATCAAATTGATCCAATTGATCGCGTTGATCTTGTAGCTCTAGTTGATGTTCCTATAGATATTGCAGTAGGTTGGAAGACACTTACATGGGCTTGTCAGACTCTACAAGAGGCAGAAGGGTATGTAGCTCCTCCTGGTACCTTTCGAGTGAGAAAGAGACCTTATAGATATTCATGCTATGCCACATATATGAGCCACATCATTCATTTTGAGCCTTCCTTTTATGAGGAGGCAACTAGTCATCCAGTATGGAGAGATGTCATGATGGAGGAGTATCAATCCATCATGAAGAATGATATGTGGGATATTGTTCTGAGACATGAGGGGAAGTCTGTAGTGACTTCCAAATGGATCTACAAGATCAAACACATAGTTGACGAGAGCATCGAGAGACACAAAATGATATTTGTTGCTAGAGGATTCTCTCAGATGGAGGGAATAGATTATGAGCACAAATCTGCTCATGTTTCTCGATACACTTCTATCTGGATGATTATTTTCCTTGCAACATCCATGGGTGGGAGAGTACATCAGATAGATGTAAAGACAAACTTTCTCAATTGAGAGATTGAATAAGAAGTATACATCGAGCATCCATATTGTTTTGTGATACATGAGAAGGAGTATCATGTGTGCAGGTGGAAGAAGGCCTTGCATGGACTCAAGCAACCACCTCAAGATTGGTATGTGAGGATTGATGGACACCTAATGATTTTTGGGCTTCAACTAAAGTGTTTTCAATCCTAGCCTATACTACAAGACTGTTAATGGTGAGTCCCTGATTTATTTCTCTACATTGATGATTTATTCCTCACCGATACAGAGAACCTTATTGTTGAATGCAAGTATAGAGTATCGGTACTGATTACATAGTTGATATATTTTCTCCATATATCTAAGAAAAAAACAGGCACATTTAATAATGTGATCAAGGTATTTTCTCCATATATCTCAATAAATTATTTACATTAATAATATGATTAGTCGTTATTATGTTAATCACTTTTTAAAGATGTACTAATAGTCATTCTAGGGGGTTTTCTCAATCTGTTGGTTTCTTGCTATGAAGGGTGTTTGTTTATTATGCTACTATCTATGTATGAAAGACAAAAACGTTTTTGAAAAGTTTGTTGTCCATCCATATTTAGGAGTTCAGAGAAATATTGCAATGTACATGAGACTTTAAAGATTCAATTCAGGAAGATAGCTCTATCTACTTATCAGATTCACAGAGGCCACTTATCAACAAGCTAAGGGAAGATGATAATATGGCAGTACAAATGGATCTGATCCATACTTATGCAATGGTTAACACACTTGAAAAGTGTGGAGAAGTCTCACCTTTGAGTTTTCTCCCAAGTTCCTCTGTTCAAGCTATTTTGTCAAGACGAAAATAGAAATGTCTAAAGGCTCGAGTAGACAAGGTTAGCATGGTGTTAGGGCTTGATGTGGGTATGGAGAAGGTTGAATCTTTCTCCTCTGAGACTCTACTTTCCTCACTTTCATATTCTAATTAAAGGCTGGTTATGTTTTGAATTTTTGGCCGAAAGGGACTTGGAGTTAATTTTGGCTAGGCCTAGATTTGGGGATCTTCTAGCTTGGTGATGCGAAGATAACACCTAGGTTTAGATCCTAGGTCGGAACCATTTGTTATTCAACACATATGGGTTTTTCTTTTGGGGTTTCCTTTAGAACTATGGTCGCAAAAGGTTTTCAAGTAAGTTACAAATTTGTTGGGACGACTAGTTATTTTGATGACCAAAGTATTACCCATGAAGACAAGTGGCTGGCAAGGGATTTTACGGAGCTTGATATAAGTAAGGAGTTTCTTCCATAGATGGATATTTTCTTGAATGAGCATTAATTTGTGAAATTTTTGGATTATTGGAAATGGAAACTCCCTTTTAAGTGTAGTTTTTGTTGTGAGGTTGGTCATCTAAGACTTGAGTGTCCTATTGCTTTGATTTAGGCGAAAGCATTCTGAGGTAGGATAAAGGCCCTACGATTTCAATCTACATTGGTGAAAGTGGTTGGCTCTTATTTGGTTTGTTGCAACAAAGCAATGGGATTTGATGAGAAAATCCAGATGGTGCGAGGGTTGAATGATCAGAAGGATTATAGCTCTGATGCTCGTTTTCCTTCGTCGAAGAAGTTTGATGAAAAGAGGAAAGGCGAGAATGAAAAACTTTCTCTTTCTCCTTCTCAAGCTGGTTTTGGATATTTTGTCGAAGGCATTGTTCCTTCTCCTATGTTGGATGTTCTGAAGGTGAATTTTGATAGTATAGGGGAAGGTATTGTTAAGTCGGGTCATGGGGTTTTTGAATTTGATTCCCTAAATGTTGTTTTTCACTATCCTCGTGTTTCGGTAGGGGCTCTTTTGTCTCTAGAGGTTATGTATGTTCCTTCCTCTCCTCCTTGCTACCTAAGATCGAAAAATTCTAGATCTTTCGTGGGGTTGAAGGAGGTCTAGCTGAATTTGGGGAACCTCCCCTTCACCTTGGGCATAAATCTTTCCTCTCTAAAGCTAAGGACAAAGCCTATCATAAGCTACAACAGAGTGCATAGATGACAATTTCAAGGGCGCTTAGAGATGAGAATTCCATTGTGGGGTTGTGCCCATGATTATTTTTTCATTGAATGTAAGAGGGGTAGGGAGTGCCCCAAAGAATTTATCCCTAAGAAGGTTATTTTGTGTGTATAACCCTGATATCATTTTGATCCAAGAAACAATGGCCCCTTATGCCAAAGATGTAGAATGTTTTTCTTCTCTTCTTCCAGATTGGAGGTTATGTTCCCTCGATGTTGTTGGGATGTCAGGGGTGATGATATCATCTTGGAATTCACCCATTGAATTCTGCAATTCCAATTTGTGTGATGCAAGTATTTTGTTGGAGGGGGAGGCGAAATCACTTGGAAAATTTTTCAATATATTGAATTTGTATGGGCCTTATTTGGATCGAAATACTTTTTGGAAGGATTTAGAATCCCAAGGAATACTAAGTGATCCATCCATGATAATTGGATGTGATTCAAACTTAACACTTTCATTCAAAGAGTTATGGGGGGTCTCAACCAGACAAGACAACCCAACACCTTTTTTTGTGCACTTGTTCGAAGCTTCGAATCTGCTGGATATTGAACCTTCTATGTTGGATCCAACATGGAGAAATTGTCGTAGAGGAGAAGCGGTTGTATCTAAATAGTTGGACATGTTTTTAATGGCTGAGAATATTTTGGAAGGTTTTGGAAAGCTCCGGTATTCGATAATAGAGTGTGGTATATCTGATCATAATCCTATTCTACTCTTGTTGGAAAAGGAGGATGAGAAATCTTTTGGTACATTCAAATTTAAACATAGTTGGTTGTTGTAAGAGGAGTATAGAAGGTTGGTGTCAGAACATTGCAGACCATTTAATTCTTGGTGAAAGGATTCATCGTCTTCTTAGTTTATAGCCAATTAGGTTCATCAAAGAGTTAATTGTTGAGTGGGATTGTTGAAAAAAAGTTAAGAGTCATGCAAAGCTACTATATGTTGAAGATAAGATTGGTGGGTTGTTTCAAAATAATGTGACAAGGGTTTTTCTTTTACGAAGAATAGGTCGATCTTAGTATTTTGGTAGAGCGTAAGGCCTAAGTTTTGCTTATGGAGGAGTCAACTTGGTGGTCGGAGAGTCGAGCGATTTGGATCTAAGAGTGAGATAATAATACCAAATTCTTCCATAAATTTTTGGCACATATGAAAGTTATCAACACCATATGGGAGCTCTATTCACTGAATGGATCTATGCTTAGATCATTTAAGGAGATCTTAGATGTAGGGTGTTCATATTTCGAAGGTTTATTTTGGTAACCCTTGGAAAGTCA
>JASDQU010105296.1:97012-107936 GCA_032191745.1 Picea mariana
GTGTGTGTGTGTGTGTGTGTGTGTGTGTATGTGTGTGTTTTGCATGATTTGTGTGAGTTTATACTATCTAGGTTCCATGTGCAGGTTTCACCGAAACTTCACAGTAACACCTAAAATTGCAACCTTACTAGGCCTTAACCTATAGTATCGAGATTAGAAGTGTCAAAAACATAATGACACGTATGTAAAACATATATGTATATGGACTTTGGGATAATCAAAGATAACATAACAAGGTTTATTTTGGGTCATGTCCATGAGATTACATTGGTCTTTGTTCTGATATTTTTTGAAAAATCATGTATGCCATCCCTTAATTCATATTATAGTTCACTCAATAAAGTGATTAGGACCACTGATTAGAATCAACAATTTATTTTCTCTAAGGTCATGAGGTAAGAGAGAATACCCTTGGAACAGGAAATATATCTGTAACTCGAAGGTATGTCGTGGGATTAGATGATGGGTTTATTGATGAGCCTCTATATTAGTATGACCAAATTGAAGGTGGATAGATAGTGTTTGTTGGCCAAAGACACGTACACTAGAAGAAAATAAGACTCTCTAGGCTCATAATGCATTTGTTAGGTTCAGATCCATAGGATATTGAAAAAACATGACTTTTGATACATATTGGTCTTGATTAACCTCATCTACCGTACCTATGATTAATTCTGGAGTCCCTTCTAAGATTGATAATTTTTTAGTTATACTCATTTAGATCATGAATTTTGGAATGGACAAAAAAATTGAACTCTACTCATCATTGATGATTATATTTTATAAATAATTTCTAGAGTTTAAAAGAAGTGATGGTAAAGTTAAATATACCAATTTCATATTTGTAAGCACTCAATAATTGTCATGGCTTCTAAACCTAGGAAGATTCTACTGATTTCAAAGGTATGAGTTTGTGATTGTAGTATCATAAGTTACTATGTATGTTTAGGTTCTAGGTGGACATGCAATCAATTCATCTCTCCTCCCTTCTCATATTACATATCACCCATCTCCTACTTTTATAACTCACCTATCTCTTAAACCCATGGATTTTGATGGTATTCAATGTTTTAGATCAATGTGGGCAAAGGCATCCCTGACTGCAGTGTATGGTCAGAATAGAAGTCCTCATAAGACTTTGAGGAACATGATTCCCGAGTAGGTATTCACTAGAGTGAAGCCTGAGGATGGGCACTTAAGGATATATGGGTGTCCAGTATGGATTCATGTACCAAAGGAGAAAAGGATCAAGCTAGACTCTTCAAAAAGAAATGGTACATTTGTGGGGTACAATCAGTCTTCGAAGGCATACCTGATCTACATCCCTAGTTAGAGACAAATTGAGGTGACCAAATATGTTACCTTTGAGGAGGAGGTATCCTTTAAGATATCTAGAGGATCTCACATGGATATTGATCAAATTGATCCAATTGATCGCGTTGATCTTGTAGCTCTATTTGATGTTCCCATAGATATTGCAGTAGGTCGGAAGATACTTACATGGGCTTGTCAGACTCTACAAGAGGCAGAAGGGTATGTAGCTCCTCCTGGTACCTTTCGAGTGAGAAATAAACCTTATAGATATTCATGCTATGCCACATATATGAGCCACATCATTCATTTTGAGCCTTCCTTTTATGAGGAGGCAACTAGTCATCCAGTATGGAGAGATGTCATGATGGAGGAGTATCAATCCATCATGAAGAATGATGTGTGGGATATTGTTCTGAGACATGAGGGGAAGTCTGTAGTGACTTCCAAATGGATCTACAAGATCAAACACATAGTTGACGAGAGCATAGAGAGGCACAAAATGATATTTGTTGCTAGAGGATTCTCTCAGATGGAGGGAATAGATTATGAGGACAAATCTGCTCATGTTCCTCGATACACTTCTATCTAGATGATTATTTTCCTTGCAACATCCATGGGTGGGAGAGTACATCAGATAGATGTAAATACAAACTTTCTCAATTGAGAGATTGAATAAGAAGTATACATCGAGCATCCATATTGTTTTGTGATACATGAGAAGGAGTATCATGTGTGCAGGTGGAAGAAGGCCTTGCATGGACTCAAGCAACCACCTCAAGATTGGTATGTGATTATTGATGGACACCTAATGATTTTTGGGCTTCAACTAAGGTGTTTTCGATCCTAGCCTATACTACAAGACTGTTAATGGTGAGTCCCTGATTTATTTCTCTACATTGATGATTTATTCCTCACCGATATAGAGAACCTTATTGTTGAATGCAAGTACAGAGTATCGGTATTGATTACATAGTTGAGATATTTTCTCCATATATCTAAAAAAAAAACAGGCACATTTAATAATGTGATCAAGGTATTTTCTCCATATATCTCAATAAATTATTTACATTAATAATCTGATTAGTCATTATTATGTTAATCACTTTTTAAAGATGTACTAATAGTCATTCTAGGGGGTTTTCTCAATGTGTTGGTTTCTTGCTATGAAGGGTGTTTGTTTATTATGCTACTATCTATGTATGAAAGACAAAAACGTTTTTGAAAAGTTTGTTGTCCATCCATATTTCGGAGTTTAGAGAAATATTGCAATGTACATGAGACTTTAAAGATTCAATTCAGGAAGATAGCTCTATCTACTTATCAGATTCACAGAGGCCACCTATCAACAAGCTAAGGGAAGATGATAATATGGCAGTACAAACGGATCTGATCCATACTTATGCAATGGTTAACGCACTTGAAAAGTGTGGGGAAGTCCCACCTTTGAGTTTTCTCCCAAGTTCCTTTGTTCAAGCTGTTTTGTCAAGACGGAAATAGAAATGTCTAAAGGCTCGAGTAGACAAGGTTAGCATGGTGTTAGGGCTTGATGTGGGTATGGAGAAGGTTTAATCTTTCTCCTATGAGACTCTACTTTCCTCACTTTCATATTCTAATTAAAGGCTGGTTATGTTTTGAATTTTTGGCCGAAAGGGACTTGGAGTTAATTTTGGCTAGGCCTAGATTTGGGGATCTTCTAGCTTGGTGATGCGAAGATAAAACCTAGGTTTAGATCCTAGGTCGAAACCATTTGTTATTCAACACATATGGGTTTTTCTTTCGGGGTTTCCTTTAGAACTATGGTCGCAAAAGGTTTTCAAGTAAATTACAAATTTGTTGGGAAGACTAGTTATTTTGATGACCAAAGTATTACCGCCGGCAAGGGATTTTACGGAGCTTGATATAAGTAAGGAGTTTCTTCCATAGATGGATATTTTCTTGAATGAGCATTAATTTGTGAAATTTTTGGATTATTGGAAATGGAAACTCCCTTTTAAGTGTAGTTTTTGTTGTGAGGTTGGTCATCTAAGACTTGAGTTTCCTATTGCTTTGATTTAGGCGAAAGCATTTTGAGGTAGGATAAAGGCCCTACAATTTCAATCTACATTGGTGAAAGTGGTTGGCTCTTATTTGGTTTGTTGCAACAAAGATATGGGATTTGATGAGAACATCCAGATGGTGTGAGGGTCGAATGATCGGAAGGATTATAGCTATGATGTTCGGGTTCCTTCGTCGGAGAAGTTTGACGAAAAGAGGAAAGGAGAGAATGAAAAACTTTCTCTTTCTCCTTCTCAAGATGGTTTTGGATATTTTATTGAAGGCATTGTTCCTTCTCCTATGTTGGATGTTCCAAAGGTGAATTTTGATAGTATAGGGGAAGGTATTGTTAAGTCGGGTCATGGGGTTTTTGAATTTGATTCCCTAAATGTTGTTTTTCACTATCCCCATGTTTTAGTAGGGGCTCTTTTGTCTCTAGAGGTTATGTATGTTCCTTCCCCTCCTCCTTGCTACCTTAGATCGAAAAATTCTAGATCTTTCGTGGGGTTGAAGGAGGTCTGGCTGAATTTGGGGAACCTCCCCTTCACCTTGGGCATAAATCTTTCCTCTCTAAAGCTAAGGACAAAGCCTCTCATAAGCTACAACAGAGTGCATAGATGACAATTTCAAGGGCGCTTAGAGATGAAAATTCCATTGCGGGGTTGTGCCCATGATTATTTTTTCATTGAATGTAAGAGGGGTAGGGAGTGCCACAAAGAAGTTATCCCTAAGAAGGTTATTTTGTGTGTATAACCCTGATATCATTTTGATCCAAGAAACAATGGCCCCCGACGCCAAAGATGTAGAATGTTTTTCTTCTCTTCTTCCAGATTGGAGGTTATGTTCCCTCGATGTTGTTGGGATGTCAGGGGCGATGATATCATCTTGGAATTCACCCATTGAATTCTGCAATTTCAATCTGTGTGATGCGAGTATTTTGTTGGAGGGGGAGGCGAAATCACTTGGAAACTTTTTCAAGATATTGAATTTGTATGGGCCTTATTTGGATCGAAATACTTTTTGGAAGGCTTTAGAATCCCAAGGAATACTAAGTGATCCATCCCTGATAATTGTATGTGATTCAAACTTAACACTTTCATTCAAAGAGTTATGGGGGGTCTCGACTAGACAAGATAACCCAACACCTTTTTTTGTGCACTTGTTCGAAGCTTCCAATCTGCTGATATTGAACCTTATATGTTGGATCCAACATGGAGAAATTGTCGTAGAGGAGAAGCGGTTGTATCTAAATAGTTGGACATGTTTTTAATGGCTGAGAATATTTTGGAAGGTTTTGGAAAGCTCCGGTATTCGATAGTAGAGTGTGGTATATCTGATCATAATCCTATTATACTCTTGTTGGAAAAGGAGGATGAGAAATCTCTTGGTACGTTCAAATTTAAACATAGTTGGTTGTTGTAAGAGGAGTATAGAAGTTTGGTGTCAGAACATTGGAGACCATTTAATTCTTGGTGAAAGGATTCGTCGTCTTCTTAGTTTATAGCCAATTAGGTTCATCAAAGAGTTAATTGTTGAGTGGGATTGTTGAAAAAAAGTTAAGAGTCACGCAAAGCTACTGTACGTTGAAGATAATATTGGTGGGTTGTTTCAAAATAATGTGACAAGGGTTTTTCTTTTACTAAGAATAGGTTGATCTTAGTATTTTGGTAGAGCGTAAGGCCTAAGTTTTGGTTATGGAGAAGTCAACTTGGTGGTTGGAGAGTCGAGCGATTTGGATTGAAGAGTGAGATAATAATACCAAATTCTTCCATAAATTTTTGGCACATATGAAAGTTATCAACACCATATGGGAGCTCTATTCACTGAATGGATCTATGCTTAGATCATTTAAGGAGATCTTAGATGTAGGGTGTTCATATTTCGAAGGTTTATTTTGGTAACCCTTGGAAAGTCACATTGTGGAACACATGAGGGTAATTAGGTTATATCCTCAATTATTTAATCAAGCCTTGATTGATAGGTTTGGATCTCCAGTCATGAAAGAGGAACTAGAGAAGGGGATTACAGGTTTTAAGAAAGAAAAAATCCCAGAGCCTGATGGGTGGATAGTCAAATGTTATCTATAATTTTTTGATCTGTTGGAAGATGACATATTAAAGGTGGTTGAGGAATTTAGGTTGTCTACAGAGTCTTAGGGGCTCTCAAATCTACTTTCTTGGATCTTATGTTGGAATAAATAATTCCTACTTATCTAATATGATTGTTAATGTATTGAGAAGTAGAGTCAATCCCTATGAGAGTGGTTTGATCCTATAGTTTAGGATATTGTTAGATAGTTGGTTGTGAGAGAGATTGTCTCCAACTAAGTGTCATAGAATAGTGTGAGGTTCAGATATTCACTCAACCAAGTGATTGTGTGATCAAGCTAGTTTATCTATCTTGAGACAAGTTTTTTGTATGTATATGCATTCATGAGATTAATTCAATATAGTGATCGACACCATTATTTTTTGTAATACTCTACTCTCCCATTTTAATATGGTAACATAGAAGGACTGGGCATAACTCCCTCACGGGAGTGCCCAGGAACTTGCGGAGAGTAGACTAAATATTTTTGAGAGTGAATTTTTATTATGATATGCCTATAGTAGTGTGAGGATGATTGGTGTTGTTGTTAGAAAAATAGGATCGTGGAGCAATAAAATAAAATAAAAAAATGCAGAAATAAAACACAGAAGATACATAATACAATAGAACCAAAAATATACGTGGTTCACCTTATGTGGGCTACATCCACCAGAGAAATTTTTAGGTCCTTCCTTTTTATTATGCAGCAAAATGAAGGGATACAACCTACAACACACTCATTGTAACTTCCTTTTATTTATCTCACAGTGTCCTCTCTCAAAATACAATATTTCACGATAATACACAGGCGCAATACAATTCCCTCATAAAAGAGGTTTTCCTTCTTGGGAAAAAAACCCTAAAATAACTTCTACCATCAGATCTGTAACCTTATAATGAACCTTCCAGATTGACTATGAAATTACAATATTTTACAAGGAAACTTTTCCCAAATTTTTGCTTCAGGGGTGCTTCCCCCGAATCCCCCGCTAGGGGGGGGCTATAAAAATTGTTTCTGCCTTGCCCCCCCAAGACCACCTTAGTGATAGTTGTGGGGGGTAAATCCCCTACACACCCCCTGTTAGGGAATGAGGTCCATGCACAACTGAAACAAACCTATGAATCAGAAAGATAATCAGGCTCCACAACCAACAATTGTGCGGAGGGGTCCTTTTGTGGGTAGGACATTTGAAGGATGCTCAATGAGTAATATCCATTTTTTATTGGAATTTTTTCTTGTAGATATAATGTGTATCCATCACCGTTGAAGAGATCACTGAAGCATATCATCCTTAGAAAAAATTTTGTCCATCATTTCATACTCAAGTACAGGAGATGAGAAGTCATGGTGAATGGAAATCAATATAATAAACAAAGAAATTTCCCAAGCGTTGAGAACATGATCCACTGTCATTACATGATTTGAGGAGAAAATTGATTGTTACATATCGTAAAATTATCAGTTGATAAATATTAATTTGCAGATATTCATGGTGTTGGTGTGATTCAAACTCGCAATTCCCCAGGAATCCAAATTTATTATCTTTGTGTCTTGTCTTTCATTGTGTATTGGACCTAATAGACGCCCACCTAAGGATTTAGTTTTAAAGGCCTTCAATCTACTTAAATATCTGGGAAACATGTCGAAGAAGCGCATAAATATGATTGCAAATTTGGACCTAATCCTCACCATGATGTAAATGCTCATTGAGGCGAACAATAGGAATGAGGGGGCCACGACCTAGGAGGTCCTTGAGATGTTTATCAAGTTGGTGGGAACTGAGCCACAATTCCTCCATTCGTTGATCATTAATTTGGTTGAAAGCATGTTGCAGATTGTTGAGGTTGAGACTCTGGAAGAGGGTGATTCAACTACAGTTTATGTGAAAAATGAAGGAACAAAACACTCACTAGACAATTGATTTATTTTGCAGGAAGGGAACATGGTATTTTTGTGTCACATGCTTGCAATATATTTTTTGGCTCCATAGGTGATGGCCATCCTATTGGTAGCTATGAATACATGTGGGAAAAATGGTGAAAATAAATTTAATACTATGAGAATATGAGAATTTTTTTTTATGTCTTGGAATTGGAAATGTATAAAGGTATTGTAAAGGTATTGAGCCTAGATAACTCAATATAGATTATTATCTTGTTAGAATTAGCTACTCTAACAAATGACAGGTGTAGAGATCCAAGACAATCAAACTTACTACGAAGACAAAGACACAATTTTTTTATGTGAACTACTCCATAGGAGAAACAAGACCAAAGATGCTTCATGGCGGATGATGATGTTAAAGTGCAAGTGAGTTGAGGAGGAGGCAAAGTGAAGCGATGGTGATGCGATCTAAATGGGCTTGTATATTAAACATGTAATTGGAAACATTTGTAAATAACTTTTTGGTTGCTTGTTGTACCTAATTGAAGTGTTGTAGGGGGTGCATAATTGGTTTTACCTGACACCCCAAATTTTTGGTCCAAGTTGTATTGCCTCATCATAGACAATTTCGTTCCCCATGTTTGTTGTAATCCTTGTTATTCGAGAATATTTTTTCTATGGATTTGCATAGTGTTATCCCTCTTATGGATAGAGTGGATGTGTCATCAAGTTGTGGAATTAACCATGTGGGTAGGTACAAGGGTGGTAGGTGTACTCATATCTAAGCTTGATGTAGAATCAAAGAAGTTTTATCTTTGATTCAGGTGGGGATTTTATATGGTAGTCTCAAAAGTGTGAGATGTTTGGGACCAAATTATGGTTAAGGGAGATTTTAACATTGATGAACCACATAACTGAAAATGATTCCTAGAGAACTGGGGGTTATAGTGGCTAATGACCCATGTATTCCGATAGATGGATTTTTTTTTATATGAACATCAATCATCAAATGCAGGTACAAGAGGAAACAGAAGAAAGTTCGAAAGATTGAAGTACCGAAAGTGATGAATATATGACCACATAGATATTTAGATAAGTAGTCATTAAGGGAGAGTGTTGGATTATATATTTCCTACATATCTAATATGATTACTAATGTATTGCGAAGTAGAGTCAATATCTACGAGAGTGGTTTGATCCTACAGTTTAGGAGATTATTAGATAGTTGGTTGTGGGAGAGATTCTCTCCAACTAAGTGTCATAGAATAGTGTGAGGTTGAGATATTCACTCAACCAAGTGATTGTGTGATCAAGTTGGTTTGTCTATCTTGAGACAAGTTTGTTGTATTTATATGTATTCATGAGATCAATTCAATATAATGGTTGATGCCATTATTTGTGTGTAATACTCTACTCTTCAATTTTAATATCTTGTCTCGGAGAAATATAAACTCTCTTAATTTGGAGAGGCAGATATCATTATGTAATCTACTATATAAAGTGAATGTAAAAATTCTTGCTAACAAGTTAAAGGAATTTTTTTCTAACAATATCTCAGAGAGAAATTTGGTTTTATGTATAATAAACAGATCTTGGATGCAATTGGATCAACCTAGTGTTAGCCTCATAATACTAAATTCCTATAGTCTAAGTATTTTCTACATTAAATGTTTTTAGAAAATTAGTGTATTCTAGTTTGTTAAGATAAGGACACCTAGGTTCTATGTAAAGGACACCTATCATACTCATGTAATTATGTGATTGGTTGTTATCTTATATTTTAGTTTAGAGTTGAGCTATATGAACTAGATCCTTCTTCAAGTGAAGTTAACTAGATTATGAGTTCTCACTTCATATTCTAATCACTTTTTCCTTATTAATAAAATTACGTGTCTGAGGACACTTTTTCAACATGGTATCAGAGCCATGGTAAAATGGTGATGGAAAGATTGGTGATGGATTGAGGAAGAAAGAAAGTCTCCACAACATCATCCTAGATCTCTTCAAATTCAAAGACAACGATACTAAGGTATTTTTGTTCTTAATTCAACAAGGAAATATGTTATTTTGATTATAACAGTTTGTGTTTTGAAAATTTTTATAAGATAAATCATTATTTTCAACCATTGAAAAGTTTTGAATCAGATATATTCTCTATTTGCTGTCATTAGAGATTTATTTCTGATCAAATCTACTTTATTTAACACGTATATCTATTGTAATCGAAGTAGAGGGCTCATTTTTGTTTTATAAAAATTGTGTCAGATCTGTTAGATCCACTTTTATTTGCTTTTGAGGATCATATTGTAAAAATTGTTTCAGATCCATTTATAAATCTAGCAATTTTTTGCGAAGAGCTGTAATTGTTTTTTATCACCTGAATATAGTCTATGCCTTCGAATGATCTAAAATTCTGAGTGAAGAAATGAGTTCGGTGTTTGCCTCCACGCATTAATTAGACTTGGCAAAGTCTACAAATTCTTTGATAAATCACGCCCTTGATAAATCTGATTTTCAAATCTCCCTTGATTGTGTTGGACTGCTCGTTTTGAAGATGACGAATGTGTTCAAAAGGTTTCCATTGCGAGAAGGCAGGGTCAGGAATAGCGGATCCGCGAGCATCGAGGCGCTTGTGCGTGAAACCAGAGCCATTACAATTTCCATCCTCTCGGGGATTCGAACCTCGCCTATTAGAATTTCCAAAGTTGGGACCGTAATCATTATTGTTTCTGAAGCTCTTACTTGTGTTGTGATTGTAATACCCATCCATTGGCCTGTGGGCGCCTAGATATGCATCTATACCAGTGTTACTGAAAGCGGAAGAAGTTGGCGCTGCAACTGTACTCTGTATGCTAAATTTAAAATGGGAAGAGACACCAAATTGCGGGCCTCCATTTGATAATGATCCAACCGCAGTAACATATGATAAGCTCCCAGATATATCCAGTACACAAAAATCTGTGCCAACACCCCCATTGACTCATCGCTCACACATTCCTCCCAGAAAACCATTATTTCCTTCCTTAATGTGCTCACATATCCAATAGACAAATTGTGCCCTCCACAAAGCAAGTGACCGCGCCCTTTGATTTACCTGTGATTTCTCAGCAAAGCAAGTGGTTCGGTTCAATTACTCAGAGAAGAGGCCATAAAACGGCTAGTTGTCACACCCTCCATGATCCGCTTTCCACCAGATGCGATAGCTTGGTAATTTATTCCATATATATATATATATATAGATATATATTTTGTTTTTTTATGCTTTAAAGATACAATTTTTTACTGAAGGTTGGTGTGGGTAAATGCATAAAATATATGCTTTATACCATTAAGAATATTATGGAAGTATTAAAGATTCATGTTTTTTTTAAAAGAGAGGACTTCACTAGTTCAAGGGGGGGCACATTTGTTTTTTTGTATAAGATTATGAGTCTTGTAAAATGATCAAATTTTGAAAGTTTTCATTGTAACCTTTAAGTTCAGAGTTGAGAACAGTCCATTGAAATACTCTCTCAAATTCTTTTTTCAATGACACTTTTAAAGGATCAAGGCCAAGCCCTTAAAAGTGCTCTTTTTGTGTGGATAGTGTACTCTTTTTTTTTT
>JASDQU010105296.1:122851-135762 GCA_032191745.1 Picea mariana
CGAAGCAAACGCAGTCTCACAGCAAGCCATCGGGTACGTTCTCCTCCTCATCTGTCCTTCTCTCTCATCAAATAAATTCAGAGTGCTTTGGCATGTAGCTCCTCTGTAAAGAATATCGATAATCAAAGTCTTTTATGTAATGCTGTGCAGGTTCCCGCACTCTCCCGGCATTTTCAACGATGAGCAAGTCAAGGCCTGGAAAAATGTTGTAGACGCCGTTCATGAGAAGGGCGGCATCATTTTCTGCCAGATATGGCACGTCGGCCGGGCGTCGCACACAGGTATGAAATCAATAAATGCTTTCGATTCTTCGACATTATAGATTTGTGCAGATCCATCTTAATCTCGCATTGTTATGTTATGTAACATTCTCAATGATTTAGCGCTCACAACCAACCGATTGAAGATGTGGATGCCAAAACATTAAGATTACCGCCTCCAGGAATTTGATGACTCTGGCCCACAACAGATTTGGGATTAAAATGAATATGTGTTACAGTAGAAAATAAAATAATAATAATGTAAATTATTAACAAGCTCTTCGTTGTTTGTTTATTTGATAAAGCAGTTTATCAGCCCAACCAGGAAGCCCCGCTCTCGTCCACCAGCAAGCTGATTCCAGAACAGTGGAGCATCTTGATGCCGGACGGCTCTAGGGGCACCTGCTCCAAACCCCGTGCCCTCGCGACGGCAGAAATCTCTGAAATGGTCGATCAGTTTCGTAGAGCGGCCAGAAACGCAAAGTCAGCGGGGTTCGATGGCGTGGAAATACACGGAGCTCACGGTTACCTTATCGATCAATTTCTCAAGGACGGCGTCAATGACAGATCCGACGAATACGGCGGAAGCATTGAGAACCGCTGCCGTTTCGCCCACGAAATTGTGGAGGCCGTGGCGGAGGAGATTGGGGCGGAGAGCACCGCCGTACGGCTGTCTCCCATCATAGACCACAATGGGGCAACAGATTCCGACCCTCTGGCGCTGACCCACCACTTAATTCGTGTCCTGAATCGTTACCCTCTTGCGTATCTGCATGTCACCGAGCCACGCTTCAGCAGGGAAGGCCTCAAACAAGCTGACCCGCAGGAGGCCGAGAAGATGGCCACCCAGATGTGGAGTATGGTGAGAGAGGAATACAGAGGAAGCCTGATGAAGAGCGGGGGATATGTTAGAGAGAGTGGCATGGAAGCCGTCTCAAAAGGCCATGCAGACATGATATCCTTCGGCCGTCTTTTCATTTCGAATCCAGACCTTCCTCTGAGATTTGCCATTGATGCCAATCTCAACGAATACGACAGAACAACATTCTACACTCATCATCAGGTTGCTGGATACACAGATTACCCATTTTACATCAATTTTTCCACTGCAAATACAACAGAATTGTTAGACTACAGTTTTCATGAACTTTTAAATAAGTAAAAAATTATGGTGATCTTTCACTTCTCTTTGCACTTCTGTTCATACTTCTCTAGCATAAAAATAAAATTTTAAAGAATTTCAAGTAATTTTTTATCTTCTTAAGGTATAGAATATTTCAGTGGATATTAATCACCATCATCATCACAAAGCGACATTCCAAACTTGTATGCGACATTCCAAACTAAATTCTAAAGAATTTCAAGTAATTTTTTTATCTTCTTAAGGTATAGAGTATTTCAGTGGATATTAACCACCATCATCATCATCACAAAGCGACATTCCAAACTTGAATGCTACATTCCAAACTTGTATGAAGAGAAAAACTTGCTTTTGTTTCCTTGCATTTTTCAAACCTCTATTGCTAAGCATAGTTACCAAGTTTGAATTCAAGTTAGATACAAAATGAAAAAAAAATAGATGAAAAAAATTTGGGTTAAAATTGGCCACTGTATTTCATCAAAATTTGTGAGTCCTGTCTCTCAGAGTGCTACATATGCCCCATTTTGTTTCAAAAAGGTCATGTTGCTCTTGAGTTGTGATCTTATTTTGTCGAAATTTGTCAATCCCTTGTATGTCTCACAATGCTACATATACCCCGTTTTGTTTCAAGAAGGTCATATTGTTCTTAGGTTGTGATTCTTCTTATTCTATTTGTATTTTCTAGATTCATGTTTTAGATATGCTTTTAGTTTCATATAAAATAGTATCAGAGGTCCCAGACCTGCTTCTTCTCATTTATTGAGGCCTATCCTCTACCATCAATTTTTAGAGTAAATTTTTAAATTTTTGAGCATAAATTGAATTTTACCCATAATTTGGTAGAATTGAATAGATTGACAAATTGTCGAACTTTTTGGATAGATTCGATAATTATGTTGGTAAGTGCATCCATCGAAGTGGTAAAAAGTTTTTCCTTTGGTTGTGGTGGCCTTTCTAGCTTTTGGTGTTTGTATGTACGGACGTGGAATGTTTTGGTAAATAAAACATGATCATTGTTGTTGGTTTGTTAGTTATAACCTCAACAGTGTGTGACTGTACACTGCCAGTTGTACCAGTCGTTAGGATTTGGTTCTGACTTCTTGATTTGGTGGATTTGTTTTCCCTTTATATTTTTATCCTATCATCTAATACAAGTTCGCTCCGCACATTCTCATTCTCGAGCTATCTACTCTGTTTCTTGTTTCTAGCACAATTTCTTGTGTTTTCATGGTATCATAGTGCGGGAGGTAAGACTCTTCACAGAGCTTGGAGAGCAATCTACCAAAAAGGAGCGTAGGAGACCTCACAACGTGTGGAGGCATCCCTACAAAAGGAGATTCAAAGATGGGGCATTCAAGAATTGGTGAAATCCCTTCTTCGGAAGGAAAATACAGAAGTAGTAGAGCATAAGCTACATCAGTCATTGGAACAACCGCAGGAACAGATTTGGGCCATTAGATCAAGCCCAGATAGGACAAGGAGCACGCAGAGGAGCTGAATAGATCTCGACCGTTAGATCTGGGCGAGAGAAAAAGTAGTCGTCAGATCAAGAAAATGTTTGCAAGGTTTAACCCCCAAAGTCCTTTGGACTTTGCGTATTCGGCGCTTTAGAGGAGTCAAAATCTACAGAAGTTCCGAAGCCCGAAACGAATCCTATCTGTAGATTTAAGAAGAGGACGCGTGTCAGCAGATCCTACAGTCCGGTGGTATAACACTTCAGAGGGCTTTGGTCGAGAAGGTGTGTAGGTTCACGAAGTCCTGGAGAGTAGAAGTAACTCTGGACCGTTGGATCCAGGAAACACATGTCATATGATCCCCGTATTCGGCGATCTCATACTTTGGAGGATTAGAGCACAGGCATTGACAGTTACCAGTCGCCCGAAGCTCCGAAGGGCGGAGCACATCCAGACCGTCGGTGTAAATTCCATGTGGCAACAGATTAGAAGAGGTCTGGAGCACTAGCACTCTGGAAGAACTAAGGTGTGTTGAGTCGAGAACCCCCGAAGCTCTGAAGAGCCAGAGTAAATCTAGGCTATTGATCACTATGGACACATGGAAGCCATCCGTCAGTTCGATGATCAGACACTCTGGGAGAACTGTGAAGCAGTGACAGGAAGAGCCCCAAAGGCCGAAGCACCGAAGTGGATCCTGAGCACTCGTTCCATAAGGCATTTGAACCATTGGATCAAGCTTACGTCACTCTGTATATTCAACACTACGGAGGTTTGCGTGAGTCAATAGACAGGAACTCCTGAAGGACGGAGTTACGGAGAAGATATTAGTCGTTGGTTTGTCAAGGTTTGAGGGCCATTGGATTTTTGTATTGTGAATTAGAGCGGTGGAAGGCTCCAAAGCCCGGAGTCCCGATGTTATTGTGGGTCGTTAATCTCAGATCAACGACGGTCATTGAACTTTGCTCTTGTTCGGGACTTCCCCCATTCGACTATTCAGAGGATGAGAGGTCTTAACGTATTGAAATGCCCAAAGCCCCAGAGCACCTAGTTCTCACCGTTGATCATATGAGGGTTTAACGTTAAATTTTTTTTCGTTAGAAAGAAGCCTTAGAGTGCTTGGTTTTCACTATTAAAGGGTTATAGTGGATAAATAATGCAGCTCAGATCTTGTGCTCGAATAGTCAGATCCAGCAAGATCGATACCAGGAAACAATAAATTTCATGTAGATCAAATTTCTTAAAG
This sequence comes from Picea mariana, assembly GCA_032191745.1. NCBI lineage: Eukaryota > Viridiplantae > Streptophyta > Pinopsida > Pinales > Pinaceae > Picea > Picea mariana. Next base: position 126,950 of record JASDQU010105296.1, read on the forward strand.
GGGCTAAGAGCTCGAACTTCACTGGTGTGTTTGGGCCGTCAAGGACATAGTTTTACGTGCAAGAAACAGGAAGAGGAACTTTTTTCTTGCATCAAGTGATATCAGAGATATTTATTTATCGCTAAGAAAAAGCACAAACAATACTAACAACTTTTTTTCTATTCTGAGTTTTTTTTACAAAAATGACCACCTCTAACAATCTAGGAGGTGGCCATTCTCACGTAAAGTTCTATTCTGAGAGAGACACGAGAGAAGGCCTCCTCATCACCAAAGAAAATGTAGTATCACAGCGATCCATCGGGTATGTTCTCCTCGTCATTTGTCCTTCTCTCTCATTTAATAAATTCATATCACTTTGGCATGCAGTTCCTCTCTAAAGAATATCGATAATCAAAGTCTTTTATGTAATGTTGTGCAGGTTCCTGCATTCTCCTGGCCTTTTCAACGATGAGCAAGTCAAGGCCTGGAAAAATGTTGTAGACTTCATTCATGAAAAGGGCGACATCATTTTCTGCCATTATGGCACGTTGGTCGGGTGTCGCACACATGTATGAAATCAATAAATACTTTCGATTCTTCGACATTATATATTAGTGTAGATCCATCTTAATCTCGCACTGTTATGTCATGTAATATAACTGGAGGCAACCATCTCAATGATTTAGAGCTCACAATCAACTGCTTCAAGATGTGGATGCCAAAACATTAAGATTACCGCCTCCAGTAATTTGATGAGTCTGGCCCATAACAGATTTGGGTTTAAAATGAATATGTTCCAAGAATTTGATGAGTCTGGCCCATAATACATTTGGGTTTAAAAGGAATATGTGCTCTAGTAGAAAATAAAATAATAATAATGTATATTATTAACAATAACTTCTTTATAAAAGTGGTTGATATACTTCTATCTGGGTTATTGATTTGGAAGAGTGGAAAATGGTGTGGATGGACATATATCAACCACTTTTATAAACTGGTTGTTGCTAGTTGACCACGAACATGCGTTGGGGACTACAATTAATGTATTAATTAATTATTGCATTAAGGTCATATATAATAACAATGTACTAATATTATACATTAATATATTAATGTATATAAATTAATGGTCTATTAATGAATTAATGTAATGTATTACATTAATCTAATATATAATAAAATTGTAAATATGTAATATATAAATTAAAGTATTACTTTGTATTAGTGTATAATGTAAGTATTAATTCATTAATACATTAATAATGTAAAGTATTAATTAATTAATACATTGCTAAATTATTAATACATTTATGATGACGATGATGACGTTGATGATGATTAACGTCCACTAAGACTAAATTGTTCTATCGGACAGGCTCGACAATCTAAGAGAAAGTGTTTTTCATCTTCATACTTCTTAGTGTCACAAATGTGACACACTCTTTCATCCCATGGACTTTTAGGAATTGACCAATGCCCAGTTTCACTATGGAGCTCGTGAAAATTTGTTCTTATCTTAGAAATGCTTATTTTTTTCTTTACACTTGGCAAAACAGATAGATAATTTTGATATTCTAGATTAGGGTTGATTACATATTAATAATACCTTAATTTTCTTTNTTTCCTCTAACTCTTTATCACACCACATTTTCTCCTTAAATTTTGATTTGACATTTTTTTAATAGTATCTTTATTCTGCAAAATGGTGTCTTCCATGATTCCCCAATAGTTTAGCCAAGACCGAGCATCTTTATGTCATGCTCGCTTGAGTCGATGGTGGTTATGACTCGATTTTGAAGCAATTTTAGGAAGCCTCTTGTCTTCCATGTTGTTTAACTTGTTCTTATACATTAGGTATCTAGTCATAGCCATGATCTCAGTGGGGGAGAGGCTTGTTTCTAAGAGGAGGATGGGATAGGGCGTATTTCCTTTAATTTTGAGATTATAGGTTATAAAATTATTTTATATTTGCTTTATCTTTCTCCAGGATTAACAAGAGATACTACAACCCCATAATTCACATCCATAAAGAATAATAGGTGTAACAAGAGTCTCAAAGAGAAGATTCTTCTTATCCCAACTCCGGAGATCAACTAATTTACAATTTTTTTCAATCCCATAATAAGATTTCCGTCCACCAATAATCCTTTTCTCATTGCTATAATTCCAATTGAGCTTGTTGTGAATATCAATTCCAAGATATTTGTATGAAGTAACTTCATCCAAGTTTTTGTTGTCATATACGAAGGTATCATAAGGGATCTTATTGGATTTAATAATCATGGCCTTGGTCTTATGAGTATTAAAAATCATACCCATATTGGAGAAAATATCATTGAGGATTCTTAGTTGGTTTTCAAGATCATGGGGAATCCTTGTCATAAGAACGATATCATACACATAAAGAAGACGATTGATGACTATACCAATGAGAGTAGGGCCGACACAACCTGCTTTTTCCAAGCAATCTTCTAACTTGTCAATGTATATGCCAAAAAGGGTAGGAGACAGGGGACAACCTTGTTTGACTCTGATATTGTAGTTCATCTCTTTTGACAAGCCCTCAGTGTTTTTAAACTTAGCAATAACGTTCTTATACATCCTTATTGTAGAGCCCTCAACTCGAGAGGCACTTTTATCTCTTTCAACCTATTTCAAAGGTTTTTCCTAGGAACCATGTCAAAAACTTTTCTAAAGTCAACAAAACAACAAAAAAGATTGGTTTTAGTATTGCGGAACTCCTCTGCAATGATCCTATTATCACTCTAGCAAACTCTCCTAGGATGTAAGTCAGAGATGCCTGGTAACTTAATCTTTTTGGAAACTATTTTCTCAATAATAGGTGTGGGTTTGGATCAAGATGAATATCTTAACCTCTAGATTGTATTTTCAAGACAGTCTAACTATATTCATGCAATACAAGGCCTTCAAGAGCTATTTTTCAGATAGATTTGTATAACAGATGGATAAGAAAACCAATCGGTTAACCAAAACATACATAAACAATATATATGATGGGTCAAAAAACTAGCCAAAGATGCTTATGATGCTTGCTTAACAATCAAAAGTAAGATGACAGTTACCATAGGACCACTAAACAAAGACAAAAGAATGAATTCCACTCATATGCATAGACAAAGATGGAGGAGGGTCTGACAACAACAAATGAAAGAAGCTTGCAGGCTGATATATTAAAGAAAGTGTCTTTCATACAAAACAGTAGAATATAGAACTCAAAATCAAACCCCTTTAGTGCTCCAAATGTCTTTGGCTTTATAGCCTTATAAGATAAAATCTAGATCCTTGAAATATGGATCAGATTTTCTAAAAATAGTCAAATCAAAATAGATACAACAAGTGTAGGATGAGATCTTATAAAAATGGATCTAGAATACTAAAAATGGAAAGTCAAAACAAAATAGGAAAAGATCATATCTAAGGAGTCAAACTCTATCTTGATAGCCTTCATATCCTCCAAACTCTTTGACAGATGTAGAAAACCTTCCAAGGCTGATGAATCTTCATAGGAAAATCAAATTTGCCACCTTTGGCAAAAAAGACAGTTTTTTGCTCATGAACTAGGTCACCATTTTCACTTTTCCACCTTCTTAAACATTAAATACATCAAGATAAAACCTTAAATATGATGTATTTAATTATTATGCATCTTTAGAAACCAACCTAGAAATATTTGGTTGAGAAAAAGTCAAATCTGGGCAAAAATATGACCTTGCTGCCATGTAATAGGTTTCAATGGTTAAGAGATAAAAATCTGGGCCTCTTAACCACCGAAAAGCTCTGCTTTTGGTGGTTAAGAGAGAAAAATCTGGGCCTGATAACCACCGAAACCTGTAACTTTCTGAAAATGTTTAAAACTTCAAAATGTATTACTTGGCTTTGCTGAGTGTTCAAGGCCTCTTTGATGATGCAACTCTTCCTCATGCAAATATACAAACTTTAACTTGCTGTGTGGAAGAATGTGGTATATCCACCATTGTTGTAGCTAACTTGACTAGAGTCTCCAAACCTGTTTGATCCTATGTTGGAAGTTGAGACTCTTTTAACTTCAGCCTCAAAAGTCTAAGTTGCCTGTACAACTTCATGTTCTCTCTTATCAGCACCATGTTCATGTACTTGATTTTATCATGCTTTTCCTTGAGACTTTGGTTCATGTTAAAAAGTTCTACATTTCTTTCAATCAAGTTTATATTTGTGTTTTTAATAACTCTTTCTATAACTTCCATCTCATAGATTTGTTTCAGAATTTTATTGATTTTCTGAGCCTTGGATGCTTTAGGCTTGCTTGAAGAATCTTTTGCTAATGGTTAACTGTGTTCATCTGGAGGAGTTGGTGAGGGCAAGTTGGGATAATCTTCTGCAACTTTCTTAGCCTGTTCATCACCTTGTGTCTCTGCTGAGCCTTACCACCTCCATGGACTTTTGGTGGTTATGTCTTCATGATTACGCTAATTGACAGCTAGCTCGTGCGAAAGCACGGGCTTTTCATTTTTCCCGTGGAAATCTTTTCGGTGGTTAACTGGGATTTTTCTTTTCCCCCTTAACTACCGAGAACGAAGGCTTTGGGTGGTTAATGAGCACTTTTCAGGCTCGCCTAAACCAATGAAACCTGAGATTCTCTCTTTTGCTTGACAAAACCAAATCAAAAGTTCCTTCCAAGTTTATTTACAGAAAATAGACTCTCTAACATACCTAAAGAAATTTAGAAATAATTTTTTTGGACCACAATCTATCACCTAAAAAACAAAATCTCCATCAATTTATTTGAGGAGTTAACACTGGCTCCTATTGGGGATGAATGCCTCCCTATGAGGTTTCAAGAACCACAGAACCAATGCCTTTCCTGAAAAAGGAAAACTTAAACTATATTCTAGTGTTCCCATTGGACATGGAGTTATTCTGTAAAAATAAAGACTAAAAATAAAATTACAATGCCCAGGCTTCACATCCTTAGACAAAATAGATTTTCTGAAATCGCCCGTTGACTGGGCCACCGAACATTTCTTCACCTCCCAGACTTTGCAGAATGAATGTGTTGTTGTGCTGTACTTGAGTTATCATGAAAGGGCCGGTCCACAAAGAATCAAACTTGTTATGTTTTCCTTTATCCTGTCAAAAGTATCTTTGATCCTCTTTTGATGAGCCTCTATTTTTTCCACTAACTGTTCGTGAACCTGCTGTAGTTCTACCAAATTGAGCATTCTTCTTACCATATCATTTGACTTAGTTTTCTCTTCCTGAGATTTATCTTTTCAATCATCTCCAGCAGATTATTTGCGCCATGTAGTTGTAGCTATGACTGCTTCATGAACAATAAACTCTAAAGTTCTAGCCTTTGCATTTTTGCTATCATAAAACTTGGCAAAGACTTCTACGATTTTACTCCTAGAAGCTACAACCCTTAGCCCCTCGGGCTTCTATCATTAATATTACAGAAGTGTTATCTTAAATAGCTAAATGTCACCAACAGATGATCCCTATCTACTAGGAAATAAAAATAAAAAATAATGCAAAAAATATGAGACAGCTAAAATATTTCAAGCCCTCTGTCTCCATCAAATCTTTCATTTACAACTAACTTCATTTCCTCCTAAAATTTGCCGAGTCTTCTACCTGAAAATGTCTTCCTGAAAATATGGAATATCTCATGATATCTCCAATCTGATAGTAGGTGTCTTTGAAGGCTAGAAATTTACTGTTTCTATTGATTCTCTACCACCTGTCTTCTTATCTTTGACTATCTTCAATCATTTTAATTGGCATTGATTATGTGCCTGAAAATTTGGGATATATACTTGATTGTTCCCAGATCTTATGCCTTCAAGTCTGGAAGAGATTGACTTGAATTTCCCAAACTGCTAAGTGACCTGCTACAACACTCTGATTTGACCGATGACGATTTATCATCATAACAAGCAACTAAAAGTGAAATTTCAAAAGGTCTTACTCCACCGGATTGGGTAAATTCATGCATCATATTTGCTATCTCCCCTATGATTTGTGTAATGGGAATTGGTTCTTTGCATAACATATAGTATTGCTATGCTTGCTTTGTTTCCAAGAGATATTTGACCAGATCCGATAACCATTCGAGCATAATCAATCTAAAATTCTTCATATTGAAAACTTTCTTTAAGTTTCGGATAGATTTTTCCTCCTTTGTTCTGCCCATTGGTTTTGACTCTCTACCCCTATCATCCAATGTTTAGTTTCTGTGTTTTATCAGAACATTGGAGTTTATCTTCCTTCAATCTTATCCAAACAATCTCGAGCAATCACAAGATGATCTCTAACAGAATGGCCTTCTACTGCGATGTGCTTCCATGTCTGATTTTTGTCGATGGCTTATGCACTACCCTGCATGAATGATTCTTGGATCTTGAGCTGTGTGGACGTTACCTCAACACCTGCCATTTCACTATGAGGGTCTAAACTTGAATGTTAACCTTTACTTGACACCGTAACCCTTTTGTAACAATAGGCACTAGAGATTCTTTAATAATCTGCCGATGCCTTCTCTGTATGCTACAATCCTTCTCATATAGATGCACTAAATAGGATTGCTCTCTCATGATCTCCTTGGGACACCTCGACATTTGGAAGCATTCAATACATAACCCTGACACCTCAAAAAACCTTCATTTGATGGATGACTTTAACATTTTTTTGATACTCGACCTTCTATTCCTTTGACAGCTTGTGGGCTCGTTCCTCCATATGACTCAATGCCCAGTTGTGATACATTTGTATTATTGACATATAAAACATAAGGATGCCCTTACTCCTCGTATCTTTATCTTATGCTTCTATGCTCTCCACATTACAAAACATATTCAACACCCGTGCACTGAGATTATGTCTCTCAGGTTTGACAACAATCTATCTTTAGACGTGCCTGCATATTAGTGAAATGACGTTGACAACTGCCATATATACAACTTTACACTCACATGGCACTCAGACTTGTTTATGGAAGCTTGGCGAGATCTATTAGTCATTGAATTTGATTATCTTTGACTCGTGCATTTCTTCCTGATCAGCACATGAATTACATCCCTCATGCAATGAATGATCATTCCATAAACATTCATATGTGCCAACATTTTGATAATTAAATCGATATGTCGTGGCAACTGTATCCTCGTGAACTTTGATACTTGACACGAAGCTTTGATTTGATTATATGACTAACCCATGTATGTTCTGTAACTGTGTAGGTCACATGAAGCTGGAACAATGTGGAGCTCGAGCTTAGCCTTAAAGCTCAAATTCTAAAAGAACATAGAAAACCTTTTACCTTGCTGACATTTTTGACCTCATAAATGCAGTTCTGCATTAATAGGCCTCTAAAATCAATACCTCTTAGAAATTTTTTTAATAAGCACATCTATGTCCCAACATAGGCTCCTTCTGGGAATGGAACACTCCCTGTGAGCTGCCAAGAACAAGCACATATGTGTCTTAACCTGAAAAACCCTGCAACCTACTCAACAATCATCCACAATTTTTCTGTGTCTAGTGCATTGGGCTATGGAGTCTCAAATGCTTCACTGGATATCTGCAATTTGTCCACAAATTTTCAACTTTAAACCTGCTAGTAATTCCTTGCATTCAATGGGTTATGAAGTCTAAAAATATGATTTCAAAACTTGATTCAAATCCTGCAACTTTTCTCTTCATTTGCAGCCAAACAACCCTTGCCAATAATGCTTTATATCTATTGGGCATGAAGTCTTTATTTCAATACCGAACCCAAATACTAAATGCAAACCTCACATGTACAAACTTGAAATGCTAAGCCATGAGCTTAATCATCTAGGCTACCCTACTCTAACTACTGCAAATAATTGTTTCAGGTATATACAAATTTCCAAAAATATATTTCAAGCAATAAATTTCTTGCCCTGTCTACATGTATGCAACAAGCAATATAAAAGGAGATCAAAATGTACCACAAGAGAACCACAAATGGATCATGTTCACTGCTGCAAACCATGATGACAAACTTTGTAAAATATGGCAAGATTGAGAACAGTGAATCCATCCATATAGAAATTGGATCATAAAATTCATGTATGACCGTACCTTGTTATTTAAATTCGAAGGACTGCTTTTCCTCATCGCTGATCTTATGAAATGGCTGATCATGAATGGCATTTCCAAATGCTGTAAACTCATGTATTGACTGCTCAACAACTGATTTCAAATAATTAGCAGCAGGGACATAAAGGTCATAAAGAAAAACCTCTTTGAATTGCTGATCTATCTTACTGTGTTGCAGTTGCTGATTGCTTTCACTGATCTCAATGTTGAATGTAAATTGTTCTTCTTCTGTCAAAAGAGAATGCAAACTCAATTGCTGATCTGAACTTTTCTACTCTTCACCTTCCTCCTCATAACAACTGAAATTTGCCTGGGTCTGCAAATCAGCAAACTGAGGATTGCTTTTACAATTTACTGTAGATTTGAAACCTTCATTTGCTGGTCTGCCAATCTGCTCATTATTATCTGAGATATCAAAAGAAATGACCTGGTCTTTACGCAAATTAGAAACAATAGGTACATATGATGTGATGTCAAAAGTATCTACAAATTTGATATCAAAATGGAGGTCATCTAGAGTCTTTGGATCTTTATGAAAAGTATCTTCTTCATCATCAAGAACCTTCACATCTGATCCGGATTATTTTCGACACGAAATGAGAGCGGAGATATAATAAATAAATGCACAGAGATATCGCGTATATCCAGTAATATAATAGAAATATATCAGAGATGCAACCATAAACACAGACATACAGTAATACACGATTTCT
>JASDQU010105297.1:4662-37601 GCA_032191745.1 Picea mariana
TTTATTGTAAAAAGGCCTTGAGAGCCTCATTGTAATCATCTTCTTGCAAATGAGCGCAGTCGTCGCATCTCTTCTCAGAGACAAGCCGCCACCATTCCAGCAAACTTGTTTTCCACTGCATTTTACAGTTTTAGCTTATTTCCTTATTGAATAGAAAACCAGTTTTACTGTATCTCTGTTATTCTGTGTTAAGCATCTAGTAACAATCTATAGTCATTTTGTTCTGCTCATAAAATCTAGATCACAATCAGGAGGACTAGAGAGCAAGATTTTCTTCAGTAAAAGAGGGAGCAACCAATCAGGCAGATTGGAGAGCAATTGTGCTAGCAGATCCAGGATGGGAGACAAAGCTATTTCCAAGTGATTGTGGAGTGTGGTGAGAATACCTCCCTCATTAAGAGGGAGTGTTGATTTTTGTAGCTTCGAGCAAGTATTCTCACATGACCCTAGGTGTTGGGAATGTGGGAGTCGTCGTGAGCACTACATCACACTTTCGGTTTGGTGAAAAACCCCTTGGATTTGAGTGGGGGATTCATGGGTTTGGAGATAGGTTGTATGGGCTTGTGTTGGGGCTTCACACTCATAAGGAAATCATAATTTGATGTTGACTTGTGGAGGGGCTTCTATGTTTACCCCTGAGGATTGTTTATAAAGAAGGGAGGTCATTGTGACATTACATATCATGTAGAGTGTGTGGAAACATGATAGAGATAGCATAAGTGAGTCTACACTTGTGCTAGGAGGCTTGGTGATCCCAACAAAGGGAAAGTTTCCAAGATGGTGAATCTAGCCTAGGAGAGAGAAGCAAAAAAGTTGCACACGTGGAGCGAATTTTTTGTACAATACGTGGTTTGTAATACGACAAATCGTGTATATACAAAGGTCATAGGTGTGACACACCGTGTATATATGCAAGTCACATGTGTGATGAATCGCGTATATACGCATGTCACGTGTGAGATGAATCATGTATATACGCAGGTCGCAAGAAGGTCCATGTATATACACAGTTTGCAAAAGGGTGAATCATGTTTTGATTTTATGTGCAGGTACAGATCCATACGGGTTGAAAGGTGATGTCAACGGGCCATACAGGTGGTCTACAACAGATTCGTGGGAAGAGGAAATTTCTAGGGATATTGTTGATGTTTGGTTTTCTGATTTGTATGGTTACTGGAGAACAAGGTTGTTCTCAATTTTGGTGACTTTGGAAGAAAAGGTTGTCCTCAGATTTTGGTGATATTGTATTGGCTGGGAGGGTTGTTTTTTCCCTCGGAATTCTAATGTTAACAAATTACTGAACTAAAATTGTGTCTCACGTATATTGATGATTCATCTATGATCTTCATGTTTCTGCTACATATGTTTTCAGTCAATAATTTTTCAGTGTAAAATTGTTTAGTGATAACATCTAGGGTTTTATTGTTAGTTCACTAGGAAGTAATTTTCATATATGAAAATTAGTCACATAGAGTTGCATGTGAAAATTGACACAAATTGCAGTGCCATTAACAACCTTTCTTAAGAAAAATGTCTTTGTGTGGAATAATGTAGAAAAGAAGGCCTTTCATGCCTTAAAGGAATCCATGTATAACACTCTAATGTAACTAGTCATGCCCAATTTCACTAAGACTTTCATCTCGAAATGTGATGCCTTTGTAAAAGGTTTTGAGGCAATGTTGACGTAAGAGGGGTTCCCATTAACATTCACCAATAAACAATTATGTCATCAAAACTTGGAGAAGTCCACATATGAGAAAGAAATGATGGTCATCCTTCATGTTGTTGATACATGGTGCATGTATCTCATTGGGAGGCGCTTCCAAATAAAGATAGACCATCATAGTGTTGGGTATGTGTTATATTCTTTGCGCAGGGGGGTTAGAGGGGGGCGGAGCCCCCCGCATGGGGGTTCGGGGGCAGCGCCCCCGAAAAAAGAATTTCTGCATCGAGACCGCATTTTTCGGGACCACATTATATTTAGGTGGCTTCTCAGCACATGGTTTCTTTGCTGATGGTTTTCTATTTCCGGTTAAGGAATTAAGGTTTTGGACTAATCCAGGTCATTGGGTTAGGGTTTTGGATGTCGCTGGATCCTATATATATTTTGTATTGTAAACATTGTAACACAATGAATGAATATAGAATATGTTGGTTTTCCCGGTTTGAGTTTCCAGGGGAAAAATCTTTGTGTAATGTTTGTATTTGCCATTGTATCTTTTTTGTTATTTTTCTAAATATTTGTTTGCAGTAGATATTGTACAAAGTTAGAATTTACACATAGCTTGAAGTACTTTTTGGAACAATGATTGTCATCACTAGAAAAACACATATGGGTCACCAAGATGTTAGGTTATGATTACGAGATCATATTTAAGAAGGGCAATGAGAATGTGGTGTAATGTCCTAGTTTTGAAACTTTGTAAATATTGAACTTGATCTTGTATATGTTTAAATGCTTTGCATATATATATATATATATATATATATATATATATTACTATGCCTTATTTACACCATGAGGTAGACATACCATGGTGATTTTGAATACTCGTAAGCATTGTTATTTTCCAATTAATAAAAGAACAAAGACTAACATTCATATAAGTAGAGATCTCTCAAAGATAAAAGCCACTAGAAGCTAGCACCAAAGTTTTATAGATTCTATTGGATCCTCCAATGCATTGGACAAGTTGCCTACATATTGGCTCTTCTAGTACACTCCAAGATCCACTTGATCTTTTATGTTTCCTATTTGAAGAAGGTAGTAATGGATAATCGTTGAATTCAAATTAGCCTTCATGAACTTGATGAAGAAGGCTCGATCTAGCTACAAGGTAGGACTAGACACAAGAGAGTCGACTACACCAACGTACTATTTGGCAAGTCCTAATATAGAGGAAGCATATGCATCTTGAAGATGCCACTTGGGAAGCAACAACTATTTTATAGCAATTTCTACACCTCCAGCCCTTGGGACAATGTTACTTTTGAAGAGGAGGGCATGTTGGGGACCTAGCCAAACCTCCCTACTTTGGGGTACTTGGGAGTTAGTCAATTAATGTATGAGGTGATCCTCTTTAAATAAGGCCCATTAGGTAGTTTTTGTGTGGTTTCTCAATGTAAAAGGGTCATATTTACTAACTTAAGGCCCATTAGGTGGTTGGTACTAAATAATGATGGGACTATAAATAGTTGAGGTTTTGCTAGTGAGAAATTATGTATACACGTAGAAATCTATGTAACGTTTTGTCAATTATTTTCATTGTATTGGAGATCTACTCATTTGGTAGGTTACCCCCTTGAAGAAGCCTATGAACATTGCTTTCATTTTGAATTATCAATATAAGGGCTTATATTATGTAGGTTCAATACTAATGTTTCTCCTAGTTTTTTTTTTTTTTGTAGTTTATAATTATTATGATGTTTCTCATAATTTGTTGTTTTTGTTAATTAAGTACACTACATAAAGTAACCCAATATTGGATATATAAAATAACCAACTCTTATATATAATAGAGGTGTGATAATATAGTAGGTCACATTAACCTCCCTTAAGTTCCAAAAGCATCCTTTGAGTTCAAAAATTCTCTGTCAATATTGGAGTTAATAAGCTACAGTATAAGTTATCGGACCCGCCCCTTAGGGGGCCACGTCTAATACATCCCACATGTTGGACATGTGACATGTTAGGGCATGTGTTAGACATGTGTTTGGCATGTGTCCTAAAATAGGACATGCCAAACACATGTTAGACACATGTCCTAAAATAGGACACATGCCAACCACGTGTCAAACATGTGCCCTGGACGTGCTATTGCCTTTACAACAACAAAGTATGAAAAAAAACCTGTGGGGACTCTTAAAAAACATTTTTTCTAGATGAAATGGGTTTGGATAGTATTGTTGAGTTAGAATTAACCAACTTGGATCTTAATGAACTGGTGCTATAGCCGATCACTTTTGATGATGGTGATTCTCTTGAGGGGTCATCCTCCACATCAACAAATGCAAATATTGGATTGGATATAGAGGAGGACGAGGATGAGAAGAATGGAGGAGAGAGTATTGGTGATTTTGATGATTCTGACATGGAGGAGGACTACCAACAATGACGAGCTTTGATATTCTTCCATCTACGACTCTAGTATCTACCTATTTTTGTATTTACCATTAGCATTTCCACCTATAGTATCAGTGACTCGGTGCCTTATATGAAATACATTTAATTTTGATGACATCAAATGACTTAACCAAAAATATATGGTTTATGGTTTTATTTTCTAAACTTATATTCTATGACATATGTGTATTAAATATTCTAATTCTTTTGTGTTTTCTCATCATTGTAGTAACTAGTTGTATTGATATTTTATAAATACTCTAGTTTATAAAATAAATAAAAAATCTTTATGTTTGGATTTCATATTTGTATTTGTAATTTGAAATATATATAGAAAGATATATATATAATTCCCCGTGTCTATAGGGTCCTCCATGTCCCATGTTGGGTGTTGGATATTAGTGTGTCCTTATGTCATGTGATTTAGGCTACAATGTGTTTGTTTATAGTACACAAGTCTTTGCTACTATATTTTAGCACATCAATATTAAGTGGACTACATTTTTTTAATATTAACAATATTTAGAGAATTCTTACAAGTTTATTTTAAAAAATTAGTACAACCCTTTCATTAATATAATAATTAAATTTTTAATAAAAATGACTTAATACATTTACTAATGTATATTTTGTCACTAAATGAATGTATTGTAACATATTTTGCATTACAACCTATTGTATTAGAAATTTTAACATAACTTCAACACACTTCTTAATATATATTCTAAGTAAATATATAAGTTGTTGGCTTGTCCATTCTAAAATGAATTATTATGATTTTTGTTGATTTATATAATACACCTATATTTTGTATATCATTCATATAGGAGTGTAAGTGCAGGTGCCGAAGCTCCGAGATCTGGAATTGACGAGCTCTGGACTTGACTGCTGAGGCGTGGCTGAGGCACTGTTGTGGACGGTCAAAGTGGGCAAGCTGTGGTTTCTCCTACGATTTCATGTTGGTAATGTTTTGATATGTTTTGTTCTATTCCCATTATTCCTTCCTGTTGGATTGTTCTTGAGTGACGCAGCAATTTCAGCCACCCGAAGCAGAGGAGTTGGGGGTTTCTTCTCACTCGGTCTCTCAGCTCAGGGTATAAAGTGGCACTGCCCATTTTCTCAGTTCAGGGTATAAAGTGGCAATGCCCGTTTTCTCAAGGATAGAAAGGCAAGAAACGAAGGTCAATTGTGTAGAAGTGAAGACCTCCAAGAATTCAAGCGGTTCTACACATAACGAAATAACTCAGGCTAATAATAGCGTTATTCTGGTCATTTCCTCAAAGGTGGCAGCGCTGGAACACTGTTATAACTTCTCAAATCTTCTTCTCCTTCAAAAGTATCAGATAGATTCATTGGAAGCAGAATGTAGTCTTCTTCTCATTCATAAGTATCAGATAGATTCATTGGAAGCAGAATGTATTAGGCTATGTGCTTTGTTAGTATGTCAGCAGATGGATAATGTCTCCTTGACATCAAACAATCAATCATGGAACTCAAAGCTCTAACTATGAATGATGGGGGAGTTGAGACCGAAACACTATTTCAAAATCAGGTTCCATGGAAATTGAAGCTGTAAACATCCATCACTCTAACTAGGGGCAGGAAAGGTCAAAACAACATATGAATGTTTATAAGAATCATATGCATTGTGTGTCAGTCCAAACAGTATGAATGTTTATAAGAGTCATATGCATTGTGTGTCAGTCTATAAACAAATATTATTTTAGCCTCTTTTATATATATATGAAATACAAGTTCACAGTTCTGGTTTAAAAATTTAAACCAAAAACAATATTACTTAGTCATTCCAAGAAAGTAAAAGCATTAAAAACGAAATCTATAAATATAAATAATCACAATTATAGTCTTCCATCTGATAAACTACATGGAAGACAATGTATAAAAACAGTATGTTTATATAAAAATTTAGAAAAAAAAACCAGATTCAAAACTGTATAGAGCACATGTTTAACCACTAGGATTTTCAAATACCAGTAAAAACGCTCCATCATGTTTATATCACCAGAAGCTTTTGCCAAAGAGACACTCCACACTTCTATAAAACAACATACCTAAACTCGTGCAATTCAAACATTCGACAAGGCCTCTACGTTCAGATCGAAACTTTCAGCAGGCTGGACGCTTTGTTTGTCCTTTCCCTCATAACTGCTCGGATTATCCTTCGCAGAAACCCTACATACATCCTTTTGTGCAGACACGGTATCCTTACCTGCACAGAAGTCTTCCCACTGGAACGATGGCATACGGGGCGCTTTGCTTTTTGTAACTTTGACATCCAAATCTTCTCCCATGAATATCTCCTCCCAAATACCGAAATTCATGTGCTGAGTTTTCGTATACTGAATTCTCTCCATCAAAGCAACAAATTCCTCGAAATTGTCTCCAGAACTCTCGATTAGTTCCTTTCTCTGGTGTTTGGCCTCTACTCGATCTGTTTCATTCTGTGGGTTCTCCCCGTGTTGACCCGAAGCCCGTGATTCGAACTCGAGCAATAGCTTGGGTTCCTTGCAGAAGTCCATGGATTCAATCCAAATACAGTAGATTTAAGAATAACGAAATCATAAGGTGAACATCCTTCTCGCTGTTGCTGCGGTCATGAGCCAATAAACTTCAGAGGCAAAACCAATAGGGAAAACCTCATAGAAAAACATATATATTTCCATGGCTTTACTGTAAAAATACTTTCTGAGAGAAATACAATGGAAAGAAACAGTACGGGGAAAAAGTAAAGGGCAACGCGCAAACTTGTGCTCTGCAGTGGAGGACAGAAAAGACAGGAATCAACGCACATGGAAATTCTGTAACAATGTGGCTCTAATTCACAAAAATCCAAATGAAGCGCAGGAAGATAAAGGCACATCACAGTAAGGAAAATGTATATAATATTTTGTAAGTCAAGTGGAGATAGAAATCAAGGATGGATTTGCCAGTCATTCAGCTGTCCAGTCCAATCAAAGTGCTTTGGTGTACTGGAATTATTGAAAGCAAACCGAGGCTAACAGTGTTTCTCAGGTACTTGTCATTGAATGTGCATTATCTATCGTAATGCAGATGACCTTTGCATTCGTACGTCGACTGCTAGACTTTTCTAGACCTGCAACTGACGAACCTATCGGCGCGCAAAAACTTGAATACCTACCAGTCCCGCGAAAACAAAATGTTGAATTCAAGAAATAATTTTCTTTGGAAAACATGCTTGAAGGGAGGGAAGGAACGCCCTTAGAAATTTCAATTTCATTATCAAAATAATCCACTTTAAATGATCCATTCTTGTTCAGAGTGCTCATTGTGGACACTGAGTTGGATTATAATAGAGAGCTTGAAGAGGATCCAAAAAGAACTGTTAATTTTCCTTGTAAAAATGGCTACATACCATTTAAAAAAAACCTGGCTAGAAATTGTGAGGTACTTCTGGTTCTTCTTGGAGAATTGCTTGATTTTCTATTGGCAATGGATTTTCTTCTTTTGGGTTGAACCCTGCTAGAGCTGGCGCTGGGTCAAGAGGAACCTGGTTTTGTTCATTTCCAACTTCTGAATAGAAAGTTGAAGGAAGCCTTGACTCAATTGATTCGATTGAGTTCACTGGTTGCTGAGGACGGCCAAGGGGATTCCCCAATTGTTGGCTAAGCACACTGATATGCCTTGTATTTATATTGACCCCACGAAGGCCGATCACAAGCTCCTGATTATGCATGTTCTCCTGTGAGTGCAATTGGTTCTGTAAACATTCGTTGTGTCGCCTGAGCCCTTGGTTTTCCATTTGAATTTCCCTAAGTCGCGAGTCCATTCTTTCCCCTGAGGTTCTAATTGCTCCTCGCAAATACCGAATTTGATCATGAAGCTCCTCTGTAGCGCATGAAGGGCAGGAGCAAGGGGCTCGAGATCTCATCCACATGATGTAAGGTGGTCTCACAATCACAATAGCAAAGAATTCGTTGCAAGAATACAAGAGTATGTGAAGGGATGGGGTCGGAACCGTGAAAACAATGAAGAGATGCCATTGACACACTTAGGAGGACAGATAATATGAGTTTCCCATGAACCAGAGCGATCGTCTGTAGGGGAGGTAACGGACGATGACGCCATGGTTGCAGGAGGGAGCATTAGGGAGTATGGGGGACCTGCGGAAGATATGTGCATAAAAAAAGAAATGAAAGAAGAGGGTGCAAGAGGGAAGTGGGGAAAGGGGATCAAGGAGCCACGAGGGCGGGGAGGGGGTTGCATTTCAAGAGGAAAGAGATGTGAAGGATCAAGTGTGTGGGGGGAGTGGGGCCCGAAGAGAAGGGGGGAGGAAGTGGAAGGGAGGTCTGGAGAGGGAGGATGAGGGAAAGAATAGGCGAGAACGCTGAGGAAAGAAGTTCTAGACATGAAAGATGAAAGAGCCTAAAATGGAGATTCTTAAGGGAGTCACTCATGATATTCGTTTTGATTGATGGAGAGTTGGCTCTGTTCCATGTGTTTTGTTGATTTTTCTAGACGGTCAACGACTTGGTTTTGGGAGTGAAGAATATGAAAGAAATGGATCTTATTGAATTAACTTTTCAAGGTTTTTATCCGCGAATGAAGACCACTGGGGGATTGAGTTGTTGATTTGTTTAATCCAAGGAGGTCCTTAATTATTATTTCAGAGTCTCCAAGAACGATGAGTTCATGAAGGTTTATAGATTTTGCAATTTGAAGCTCCATGTAAACTGCTAGACTTTTTGTTTTATTGTTGGTGGCATTTCCAAGCCCCCAAGAGTATTCCAAGATCTTTTGTCCTTTGGAGTCAAAGATAACTCCCCCTACACCCGTTGCCCCTTGGTTACCTGCTAAAGGTCCATCGAAGAAAATAATTAGAGAGGAATGTTGTCTTTTCCAATGAACAAAGTCGAGGTCCCAGAGTCGTAATTGCCAATTTTTCCTCTTGAAGTCCTTGTTTGGTGGCGGGGGGTATCTTGGATAGTTTGATCCCAGAATGTGAGTAATCTATTATTTCTCTTGAGGCTCCAAAGAGCCTGGCGGATCATGTTGAACTGATCTAGAAGAGAAGACTTCGGAAATTAAGCCACAATTTTTAGCAAAATTGCATTATGGGGGAGAGTACTTCTCACGGAAGATTGTCTGATTCCTTGCTATCTATGTTTCCCAACAGACAAATTTGGGAATTTGTCTCCAGAGGAGGGAGAAGAGTTTCTTATTTTTGAAGCTGCTAGCATGTCTCTGTTTCCAAGAGACGAACATGTCATTCCAATTCTTGGGAGGAGGGGGGGAAGGGGAGAGAGGGTGATAGAGAAGATTCCAAATTTGAGAGGAGAAGGAGCAACCCAAGAAGAGATGAGGAATGGATTCAAAGGCTGTGAGACAGAGGGGGCAACGTGAAGGGCCCATAATTCCATATTTTTGCAAGTTCTCTACTATTAGGATTTTTCCTTGAACCATCAGCCAATAAAAGATATTGACTTTAGGAAGAGAAGGGCTAGACCAGATTTATTTCCAAATTTTAGAGATTGGAGGGCCCAGAGTGGAGGATTGGAGGAGAGAATAACATGCTTTAATAGATTAATTGGAGGAGCCCCAACTACGGGAGTTAGAATTAAGGAGATTGATGGGAGCACAACCAACCAGCTTATTGAAAAAGAGGGAGCCCTGAGAGCGAACATGTGTAGGGGTATTCGACGGTTTCTATTTTATCCAATCACCATTAGGGGCCCAGATGCAAAAGTCTTTGAGAAGAAGTAAACCTTTGGATTAGCACCAATATTTCAAGAGACGAAGAGAGTCTTGTCTTCCTATTGGTTCAAGATCCAAAATACGATCAATCCAAACATTGATCTGGGAACCGTTTCCCGGGGCCTAGGAGAGTTTAGATTTGATGAGATGGGAAGAATGTTTCAGGAGACGCCAAATTAGGGAGCTTGGAAGCCGAGAGGGGAAACATCCAAGCAGTAGAGTCTTGGAGAGTTGAAGTATTTGTCGACAAGAGCATATTTCCACCATTCTGTAGGAATAGAGATTAAATGCCAAGCAAGTTTTGCTCCTAGAGAAGAGTTCATTAGGGTAGGATCTTTGATGGCTAGGCCTCCTTTGTTGAGAGGTTGGAAAAAATGTTTCCAATAGAGAATGTGGAATTTTTTTGTGTTTGTTTTCCCACCAGCCCAGAGGAAACTTCGGAGAGCTTTGGATATTTTTTCAAGAATGCCTTTAGGGGCTAGAAGAATAGAACACTAAAAGATGGATAATGAGGAGAGAACCAACTTTAGGAGTATTGTTTTTCCAACTAGATTGAGTCAGCGTCCCTCCCCAACTTTGGATCCTTGAGAGAATTTTGTCAATGATGTCCTTCCAGGAAATAGAACCATAAGAATTTAGGAAGATAGGCATACCTAGATATTTGAAGTGGGTATAGGTAGTGATAACTGGGAAACTAAATATTCTGGAGATAAGATCTTCGGTATGCCCCAAAACATTCCATCCATAGATATTATATTTGGTTGAGTTCAGTAAACCTCCAGAAGCAGAGAGGAAGGAGTCGAGAACTTTCTGGAAACGTTTTGCGATGATTACAGTAGTCGCCCCCGAGAGAAGAATGTCGTATGCAAATTGAGAATGATTTAATTCCTTCACCCCTCTTGCAATTAGTAATCCACTAAGAGAATGTATAAGAAGGGGGATAGGGGGCAACCTTGTATGAGGCCTCTGCTTGATTTGAAGAAGCAGGAAGGACAACCATTTATGAGGGGAGATATCCAAGGGATCCAATACAAGTCTTGATCCAACTGATAAAAGTTTCAAAGAAGCCATAGGATTTTAGAACTGAGAACAGGAAGGAATGTTTGACCCAATCAAAAGTGTTCGCCATATCCAATTTGATTACCATACCTGGATCTTTGCTTTTCATGCTGGAGTGAATAACTTCTTGGACTAGTACTATATTGTCTGTAATATATTTATTTTTTAAGAAGCCTCCCTTATTTTTAGTGATGAGCTTGGGAAGTAGAGGGTTTAGACGATTTGATATGATTTTTGTGAGGATTTTGTAAGAAGAATTGTAAAGGGAAATTGGATGGAAGCAGGAGAAATTAGAGGGATTTGAATCTTTCGGAATGAGAGCTAAGAAGGTGGAGTTTGTGGCTCCTCCCAGTTTTTGTTTTTATAAAGTGTAATTCAACATTTTCTTGAGATATCACTTTATGATGGACCAATAAGTACAGTAGAATCTGATTGAAAACCCATTGGGTCCAGGGGCTTTCTCTAGGTCCATTTCCCAAACCGCTTTGACCATTTCAGCTTTAGTTATTTCCTTGACTAATTGGTTGTTATTACGATCCGAGATGATATTTGGGATATTGTCGAGCAAGGTTTGTATGTCCTTATTCGATCTTTCATCAAATTTTGGTTGAATAAAAAGAGATTCAAAATGGAGAGAGGTTGCTTCCTTTACTTGTTCATCAGTTTCAAGTCGTTGCCCGATGTTTGAAAGGATGGTTGTCACTATGTTTTTTGTCCTCCTGTTTTGCGCTTGTTTATGAAAAAAACAAGTGTTTGAATCCCATACTTTTATCTATAAACTTCTTAACTTCAATCTCCAGTGTTCTTCTTCTCTCTGCATAGAGTGATGGAGTTGTTGATTTGCTTCTTTTTCTTGATTCATAAGCGTTTCAGTGACTTATTATTCTTCTAATCTTTGTTGGATGTGTGATAGAGTTTCAGCCTTTTCAAGTCTTTCTTGGTGCGGAGGGGTGAAGGAATATTTCACCCAATATTTGAGGGAAATTTTTATTGCCTTAAGCTTACTCTCCCATATGTAATTGGGGGATCCAGAGAAGGAGGAGGACCATGCTTGTTGAATAAGAGAGTGGATAGCGGGATTTTCAACCCAGAGGGGGTTAAAAAGGAAGGTAAGGGGGCCAAAATCCTGAGGGTTACTGAAGATCAGGGAGATAGGTTTGTGGTCAGAAGTGGATGAAGGGAGAATGTGGGAAGAGATTTCTAGGGGGGGGAGAAGGAAATTGTTGTGGATGAGGAAGCGGTCTAAACAGGTTGCAATGTGGCAAAGGATAGAGCGCCTGTTGTTCCATGTGTATTTCCCTTTGGAGGGTTTAACATCCTGAAGATCCCAATCCGATATGAGATCAAATAATTTCTCAGAGAAGGGATATCTGACTTTACTACCTCCTTTTTTTTCACCTGAGTTAAGTTGGGTGTTGAAATCACCTCCAATTATGCAATAAGAGAGGTCAATAGAACTTTTTAGTGCAGAAAGAGAATTCCAGCAAGAGGATTTATCCGTGTAGGAGTTGGGCATATAAACATTGATGATTGTAATAATATTGTTGGAGTCTCTGTTTTTAAGAACTGTTAAAAGCTAGTGTTGGGTGTTTAGAGTTACCTCAAGATTCCAGATCTGCTCGTCCCAGAGCATGGCTATTCCACCGGAGGCACCTTGAAAGCTTACAACTATTCCACCACAAAATTTGAAGACTTTTCTTGTTGTTTCTAACACAACTGATTCCTCCATTTTTGTCTCTCGGAGGAGAATTACAGAGGGATTGACGAGGAATTTGAGATCTTTTAGGGCTTCAACTTTGGATTTATTTCCAAAGCCCCTGCAATTCTAGGAGAGGAAAATCATTGATAAGGGGTGGAGGGAACCCGGTTGCTGGAGACCGGGAGATCAGATCCTTTATTTCCTCCTATGTGACTTGAGGTGTTCATTAAGCATTTTATGGATTGTTTCTTGTCTCAGGGCTTCTCTCTTGAAATTGCTTCTTCTCTGGCATCTTTATTAGATCTACGCCCATATTTTCTAGGTTTTTCCGGATGGAGTTCCCCTTCATACGTTTCTTGATTTGTTTTCACCTTTGTTGGAGATTCTCCATGTTCTTTCATGTCCTCTTCTTGAATGACTTCATGGAATCTTTCATCTTCGCCTGCTTCTTCGGATATTCTTTCTAGGGATGAGGAGGAGGATTGAGCCACAGGTTCCAAAACTGGACCTGTATGGGGGGCTTGTTTTGAAGATGGTTCACCAAGAGTTTCAAAGGAATTTTGGGAGGGATAGGGGGGTGTGGGTGTGGAGGGATTGGGATCAGGCTTCTTGGGAGGAGATTTTCAGACGATGAAGGAATTTTGCAAGAGGATCCTGCTTTAGGGGTGAATCCTAAAGACCCAGGGACATAAGCTGCTCCTTTACTAGTGTTAGCTTTCTTCCTAACCTGCTGCCATCCTTCTTCTTATTGCAAGGAATTTGTTTCTTGTTCTTGTTTATTATTAGGGCAATTTCTGGAAAAATGGTCATATTCATGACAATTCTTTCATTTAAATGGGAGTTTTTCGTAGTCCGGCTTCTAGATGTAGGTCCAATCGTTCAACTTTAGTTTTATTTCTTCTGGAACTCCTTTCTCCAAATATACCTCCACACAGATTTTGGCACAAGAGTACATACTGGACTTTGGTTTTAGCTCTGTCTATGAATTTTCCCAAGGTATCTCCAATATGTTTTAGGACTTCATCCCCCCAGCAGTGAAATGGTAAATGTGGGAGCCACACCCATACTAGAACGGTTGAGGGAATGTCATTTTTTGGATCAAAGTCTGGGGTCCATTTATTTAGATATAGACCTCTGGGTCCGAAGAAATAAGGGTCGTTCCTAAAAATCATATCTCTATCCTCTTTATGCTCAAAGTAAAAAATATAGAAGCCCTTACCGAAGAAAAAATAGTTCATGTGTCCATGTATCAGAGGATGTCAGGTCTGCTCAATCCAAAGATCAATCTGATGAGGAGACGACCATAAACCCATGAATTGACCAACAAATGCTATGGAGGCGAAGTGCATGGATTTTCTTCGGGCCGTTGCGTGAGGGATGGATGCTTCTGGAATTTGGTCCAATTTCTTCATGAACCGAGAGTGCATTGGGCGGGAGGGAGGGTTTTCCATAGACCTGACTAGGGCCTTGAAAGTGATGACTTCATCTTCAAATTCTGGGGGAGGATATAGATCCATAGAGGCCATTGGGATAGGGTCGAGGCGGCACAGAGAGGGATGCAACAAGCTAGGGTTTCCTCAGCGACAAAATGTTTTTAAAAAAATTATTATTCAAATGATATTGTACAAAAGAAATTGTATATCTTACTCTAATATTAAAATGACAGTTTCAAAGGACATCAACAAGAAATTTAGGTCGTAGTTTCACTTCCCTTGCAATGTTTTAACTTGTTACAGAGACATTATACCCACTTCCAAACCCATGATTGCATTACTCTCTTAAGTGGATATTCCAATCAACAAACCCTCATTCTATACGACAATACTTCTCCATAACCCTACAGGTAAATTTAATGTTTGTCATATTTTTATTTTTTTGGAAGGATTCACTTTATATTATTCATTTATTCATCTGTCGTTAATTTACATCTTTGTCTTATGTTATAGATTTAGCGACCTCATGGACAAGCTCATGGTTACATCTATGCTAACATTGAGCTCTGTATTCAAGCATGGGGAAACTCCTTTAAGTTTTTGCATGTACAAACCCATTGTTTACCACAACTCGGTCATTTCTCTTTCTTTAATCATTTATTTTTCCACTTCTAACTACACTTATGTCTCTTACTACACAGGTGGAGGTAATCTATGATTTCCTAGAGAGAACTCTATGTTAGGCATCGACACATTTAACCCACGACCTGTGCATACTCAGAATTTCAAATTGAAAAAAAAATAGTAACATATGTATCGTTACCGACTCAAGCATGCCGGTGGGTTCTTAAGATATTTATGGTTACTCTATTGTATCGTGACCGCTGGAACTATTTCGTTACAATTTGCAAGGGTCTTTACCCACGCCTATAGGGGTCTTCTTTAAAAGTCTTTTACCTATCCATTACGCAAACTCACTTTGTGGCTATTTACCCCAGACTTGATTTTATAATGTTAATGGTCGGCCCTGTTTGTGGATTTCTGACCTATAAAACCTTACATTTATTTCGAATTGGTTATTATATCGTGGCCCTATTTCCTGTTTCGTATAAGGATTATAAAGAAAATTATTTTTGTTTTTATAATACCTCCGTGGTAGTTGTATGAATAAGTTGGCATAATGGCTAAGTTGATTTTGTAGCTACATAGTTACATTATTTCTATTTACATATACATTGGTTCTCCATTTATTTCTAATCCTTGAAAGTAATAAGGAGAATCGAGTCTATAGCTACAAGTTCCCTGCATGTTATTTTATTTTGTCTAAACAAGAAGAAACTTGATTTGTTCTAAGATGATACATGAATTGCTTTAGCAATTTTATTTTATTTCACCTTTGTTATAGATAATCTTTAATCAATTAATATTTCCCTTACTAGGGTTTTAGACTACAATCAAAGGTTACTCCTATTAGTCTATTTTTCTTCTATATGCAAATAAAAATATTGAAAGATAAATCCTTAACTCTTTGCAAATATTAGTAGTAAAGAACTAGCTAAATATTCTTTGGTTATCTATTCCTCTACATTTTTTTCTTGTATAAAAGTTTTTTCTAGCAACATATTGTCAAGAATATATTCTGAGACAATAAATATTAGAATTAAACTAATATGAAAACAATTTCACCAATCATTTAAACTGTAAATATTTGAACTAATAATTCTAGAGAAATAAAATGAAAAAAGTGAATACACATATCTAGACCATAAATATTTACTGGGAAAAATTGAGGAGAGAGTCCAAATCCTCCCAACCGTAGACCCGGGCAACCACAAACTGCTAACTCTTGTCACCCCGAGCCAAATACTTTATTCCACGGGAAAATGAAAATGTTAAGAACCTTCTCTAGGTAATTTCCAGAACTTGGTTCTTTCTCAGAACCACCAAGATCTCACTTTGCACAAGTACTCAACAACGTCTTGTTTAAACCATACTTGTTTTTCTTCTCTCTTGTTTTACCGAGATGAGAATAATAGACTCCCTTGGTATTTTCTTTCTTTTTCCAGTTAACCTTTTCCCTAACTCTTGGAGTCTTGGCCTAACTATTTGCTAGCTTGTTTCTTAACCACCCAGACTCTTGGGGGTAGGTTCACACTTGTCCTCATGGACAACAGTCACTTTTACCGTCATGGTTTGTATCACTTTTTCACTTTTCCCATGGAATAAAGAATTTCTATTATCATAGTTGGATTCTCTCATCAATTTGTCTCAAGTAATTTTAAATACAATAAAATTAACAAATAATATTTACATAAATGTTTTTCACCAACCATTACTTATGGTAATAAAAAATGTTAATAAAAGTTTTTCGCAAAGTCATAATTCAATATTCACAATCACATAAATTTACTCAAATATTTAATTTGGAGGGATGTTACAGATTTCTTCAAGAACAAATGATTTCTCCACAGCAACTCAAAGACCTCTTCCAATTCTTTTTTGTGCTCCTTCATACTCTCATTGTACACTATGATATCATCCAAATACACCAAAAAAAACTTGTCCAAGAATGCCCTCAACACATTATTCATTAAAGTGAAAAATGTGGCAAGGACGTTGCACAAGACAAAAGGCATCACAAGAAACTCAAAGCTTCCATACCTCATCACCATGGCTATCTTCGCCTCATCTCCTTCCATAATATTCACATGATAATATCTATGTTTAAGTTAAGCTTTGAAAATACTTTGGCCTTATCCAACCGTTATAAGCAAAATCTGTCCGTAGGGACGGATCCGACCTATTCGGCTGTGAATTCGGTTACAACCCCTTTGGTAGCTCAATATGAGGTCAAGGCTACCCGCACCTCAGGTGGTCCTTCTCTTGAGACAGTAAAGAAGGGGAAGAAGAAAGGTGAAAGACTTACAAGAAGTCGTTCTCAGGACCACCCACCTTGGGTGTTATCCTTCCTTAGCTTTCTGGATGGCCAAAATGGCCTTGGGGGTGAAAATTATGAACGATAGGATGAAAACAAGCTTGCTGATTTTTAGGACAGAGAACTAAATAAAGTGGACATCGAGCTATTCACTACCTTAAAGTGT
The DNA here is from genome assembly GCA_032191745.1 of Picea mariana. Lineage (NCBI taxonomy): Eukaryota > Viridiplantae > Streptophyta > Pinopsida > Pinales > Pinaceae > Picea > Picea mariana. The sequence continues at coordinate 21,811 of JASDQU010105297.1, forward strand.
TGTAAACTGTTCCAAAATGGGTCACCGAGGTAAACCGGTATCCTGGGTAATTAACCAATGAATGCTTTAAGTAAAAGGGTGTGAAACAAGGGTGAAAAGGGGGTTTAAAAGCTACAACCAAGTACTTTTAAATGGCTGTATATTGCGGACAGCAAGCTGTTCGAAGCTTTCAAGGCAGGGAAATAAGCCTAGAATGGCTTGATACCCCCCGGGGTGACCCGGGAAGTGATCCCAGAAAATTGTTAAATCAAAAAAGAGATGTAAAAGTGGATGAACAACTTTGTAACAAGCTGTTACAGCTATGATATAAGGGAAAGTATACACAACTTCAGTTTTGGTTCGTGAGTGAAAAGGTGGATTGACAAAAGGTTGACTTTAAAAGTATTTTATTGGTCAATTTTTGTTTTTATCACATGCCTTGGCCACCACACTGTTTTAAAGGTTATCCCGATCAGACAAACACATCCTGGAACTATGCCAACCAGTATAAGAAGATTAGTCCTAGCAGTCCACGGTGGTTAGGTTGAAGAGTGCCCCATGCAGTTCAGAGAAGTAAGGGTTAGCCACTTCTCGTCACTAACGCTTTCGGGCTCTTAAAGCCGCTTGGATGGAAGAAGGATACCTGCGAAAAGGAAGAGACTCAGGACCCCCCTAAAGAGGTTTTTTGCTGAGCTTACCCAAGCATAGTAGTATTCCAACCGAGATAAGCTAATCAACTCCTTGACCATGTGGTACTGAGGAAAGACCACTCAACTTATACTAACTAGACAACTTCCGAGGGGCTCGTGATGAAGACTCCCTGGCTTTGACTCTTAATATTCTATGAAATTGAAATTGCATAAAATGAAATACCAGACCATCCATGTGGCGAGGTCACGCCTTGCTTTCACAAGTGTGCCTCCTGGTTACTGAAATTGAAATCTATCTTGAAACTATATACATAAAAAAAGTAAATAGATAGGTGACATATATGTCACGGCTAGATAATATGTGTATGTAAATATCTAAATAATATAAGTTTTTTGTTTTCTGTGTATGGGGCATACCCCTGAATTGTTTTCAAGTCTTTTTTGTGGCGTTTTGCATATATTTAGCTTGCTGATTATGCATGGCCCCTTTTTGGGGCAGCCACCTGTAGATTAGTGAGAGAAAAAAGATACAATGAAAATGTAGCAAGATTAAATGATTACAACATAACAATTACACCATTCGACCCAAAGGAATGGGTTGAGACTCTTTGCGAACGACTAAGCCGCCATATGCATGAAAGCCTCAACTAACTCCTTGTATGGGGATTGGAAATTTAGTGTTTGAAATATAAAAGGTGTGACTGTTATCTACACAAGTATTAATCAGATTTTTAACATGAATTCACAAGTGAACCATTCAAACTACTTACAGAAATCAAACATATAAACATTGATATGTATATCAGAAATTTTTGGAGTGAGTGCAAGTGATAATTAAAGTGTGTATGAGAGTGATTGGGTAAGATTTACCGATCGAAATGTGTGTTTTTCTTCGTTGCCCTGCTGGCCCCTTTGCCTCAAACAGGTCTCTAGGTGGTCCCCAATCGCTTAAGAGAGGCAGAATGGGTGACCGGTTGTATCCTTGCAGGAAAACAACGGAATTTTAGTATTTATGTATGGAAAAACTGAAATAAACATAACAGAAATTTACACATAAGAAATATATAACAACCAACTAAGATGGCTATCTCGTGGGGGGGAATTGACCAAAATGATCCATTTTCCTGTTTGGGACAGCAAGGTTAATGGTAAGAAAACATAACAGAAATATACATGAATGAAAAGATAAAGCAAACAAGTATAGACACCCAACTATGAGGTCTATTTAAGGGTTCTCCTAAGGGGCCCTAGGACTCCCAGCCACTAGCTAAGGCTGAAAACAATTGAATACTTCAGAAAATCTGCACTAAAACACATTAAACAAATTAAACCAAGTTGTTAGAAAATGAAAGTGAGCAAGTTAAACCCAAGGAAGCAACAACAAACACCTAGCTAACCAATCCCTCCTGGAGATAGCTAACATATAAAGCATTTACCCCTACCCCTCAACCCTTAACCAACAAATGACACATCCAACAACTAAAATTCAACAAGTACACACACACAAAGAGTCTTATAAATTTCAGCAGAGCTTTGTTACTATATTCATCCTCTCTTTTTACAATGCCAACCCTCTTATTTAGAAAGGAGAGGTGAAGGCTTAGGGTTAGGTCACAAAACACTTGTCACTTTTGGAAAAGTGACAAGTGGACCAACCATAAAGTATTTTTGTCCTTTTTTTACAAAAAGTAACCTTATCCAAAAAGGGAACCTTATCCAAAAGGGAACCTTATCCAAAAAAGGGGATCAAATCAGATTTGACTTGACCCTTCAATTACATAATAATTACATGCCAAAAGTAAATCATACGAGAGCTCATATTACAAAAACTCATTTTTCATAAAATGACAAAGCTTGATATGCCACATCACCATTTGCCTTGGGATTTGTGCCATCCCAAATGCTCTTTGACTGCTTCCATGTTTTGCAGCTGTAGGTGGTGTGTTTTAGGACAATATCTGACCTTCCATGGCTACCAGATTCACCAGAATGAAGGCCCAAGGTATGGGGAATTGCTGAGCTGCTTTGGAGGGCAAGGGGACTTCGGGCTTTGGTCGTTATAAGTAAGGAAATGCCCGCTGTCCAGGCACTTTTCAGACCTGATTATGCCCCCCCTTTGCTGCCTATAAGTTTCCCCGTGAGCTGGCTAAAACATAGCTTTGATTTGGGCTTGTTTCGGTAAGAAGACCCCTTGGACCTGAACTTTAAAAGGTTCTTCCGCTATACCAAATAGCCATAAATATGTATTTTACTATTCCCATGTTGTATCTCTGTCCGCTACCTTTCTTCTGCCTTTCGTTTGGCGCAAATCTGACTCCGGATGAGTGAGATATGGCCCTAGGAAGGTATGCGGATGGAGCCGACCAATAGACTGATCAGGGAAAGTATTTGAAATTGGGGTAAAATTCTGGGTTAGACACCAGAATTGACAGGCTGCTATAGGCCTATATACCTATAGCTGAAATGGGTTTCCTTAACCAGACCCAATTTGACCTCGGAGACCACCAATTAGGCCTCTTTCCGGTGCATGCTTGTAGGGTCAAATTGAGTCCCTGTCGCTCTGGGACATGTCACTGCAAATCTGGGCTGAATTTTCCGAGGTGAATGGCATGGGTGTATTCTAGACTTTGCTCCGGTCGTTTCGACTATTCACGGGAGAAAATCCGCCTCCGTATGGCGAAGTTATAGAATTAAAAGGTCCAGTGACCCTTAGGGGGGGAACAATTAAATTTTAACATATAGTTTAAACTTATGTAAATAAAATTTATTAATAATTTAATAAATTTATTATAAGTTTTAATATTAGTTTTATTAAATATATATATAAAATAAAACTAAAATTAAAACAAATAAGAAAATAAAAAATTAAAAAAAAAACAAATTTAATTTATATAATTAAAAACTATATAAAAATTAAAATTAAAATTTATATGTATTTTTTTTTTTTTTTAAATTAAAACACAAAAGGGGGTTTACCCGTCGCCCCTGGTCACCCACATGATCGGGGCCAAGCTCCAAGGGGCCACGGGGTTTGGGGAAAACGGTGAATGGTGGTGGCGCTAGGCGGTTGGGCAGAGGAGAAGGGGGAGGAGGCCGCGTGGGAGATGGGAGGTGGAGCAGGGGTAGGGGTGCAGGAGGAAATCGCGCGGGGGGGATGGAGGGGAATACATAGAGGTGGTGGTTGTGCGGTCTGGCCATCTGGAGGTGGATGTAGGCGGAGGAGGCAGTGGGAGGGAGGACGCGCGCAGAGGGAGGGGAAGACGAGACGGAGGCCGAGAGGGTGCAGCAACGGAGGAGGAGCGCGCGCGGGCAGAATGGAGGAGGGAAATGGAATGGAAGAAGGGTATGGGCATGCGCAGAGGTGGTGGTGAGGTGCAGCGCACGGGAGGAGGAATGGAGGTGTGGGCTGCAGCTGGTGCACGCGTAGGGGAATGGGGGAGGCCGAGGTAGTATGCGTGGTGGCTGCGGGGTTGGAGGCCGCGGGAGAAACCAGGGGGAAGGGGGCCGAGCTGCAGAGGTGGTGGTGGCACCCAGGTAGTGGACGGGCGGCCAGCCACCCAAAAATTAAAATTTGAAAACTATAGGCAAAGTGGGTTTTTTCACCAGCAGAATGGACGGGAGGTTTTGGGTTCAAACCCCCTGCCTTCCACTTGGATTTCTGGGTTGTTTTTTGAGGTTTCTGGGCAAAGGAAAAAGGGGAGGGCTGGGGTTCAAAGCCCAAGGCTTCCCAGTGACATGCTCAGGCCTGCAACCTCCAATAGATAGCTTTACAATTAAAATTCTAAAGGAGCCATGGAGGCTTGGGCTTGGTGCCCAAGAGGGGTTCGAATCCCCTCTCCTTTGCATCTTTCAGCACACATACACCCTTAATGAACTCAGCCATTAACAATCAGACTGAACCAGCAAGCAACCTCATCATTGAAACGGGCAAACAAAAACTAATTTCTTCTTGCAAAACCTCAAAACAACCAACAACATATCTTATTGGTTTTTTGGAAATTACATTAATGGATTACCTGGCTAACTGTTTGGAGATGGTAGCATGGAAGCTGGCTGCCCACTGCTGAGTTGTTGCTGCTGTCAAAAACCTCCCTCTGCTGCCATGAACTGTTGTTGCAGAGCTCTCCCCCCTCTGGCCAAACTGTCCAAATGGCTTGGGAGAGGGGAGAAGGGGTTTTGTTTTTTTTTTAATTTAAAAACAAAAAAACAATTTTCCCCCATTTTGCATGAGGCTACGTGCCCACCCTCCAAATTTCCAATTTTTATGAAAAAATTTAATAAAATATTTCATTAATTTTTTAATATTTTTGGAAATATGTGCAAGTCAAAGTTTGACTTTGACTTTGACTTTGACTTTGACCCTACTGCAGCTGACTCAACCCAAAAATGTTGATTGGAGAGACGGAGTCGGAATCGGACGCAAGTCGCATCGTTGGAAAGGTCTTCACGAGTACATCAAGAATATTTCATCACCAACTTGAGATAATGCCACCTCAGCCCTCAAATTTGGCCCGGAACAGTGGCCACTTAAAACCCCTGACTTGCTGGTGGGCCCACATGACACCTAATCTTGCGAAAGGCGCCAAATCGTCATACGATATCCAATCGAGGCAAATGAGGTACCGTCGGAAAGGTATCGACGAGTAACTCGACAATGTGACAATATAGTTTTGCGTCAGGGTCATTTATGACTGTCTTAGCTGCTATGAAACCCTATCATGCGAGCTGGTGGACTCCTTTTTGCCTAAAATTATTGGCCAACTTGTGACAGCTCTAACCAGGCCATCTGAAGTCAGAATGAGGCAAATGAGATGTCGCTGGAAAGGTTTCTTAGTCTATTACAGCGTGCCATAGCTGAATATCTGATTTATAACTCTTTACCCACCAATTTTAAATCATTAATCACTGCAACCAATTTGGTGTCCAAAAGTGGTCATAAACTTGCGAAAGCTCGTTCTTACCAACCGGGGGTCGAAACCAAGCACGGGATATACCGTTGGAAAGGTATCAAACTTCCCTATACCATGTATGGGTTTGATTTTCCATTTGATACCATAATCGGAATAGAATCAGACCAGGAAGTCACAGCTATTGGTTTTGGCCGTTCAGGTGACGTTGACTTCGCATGCCTCGTATGGGGTCATACTGACTTGGAATCAATCTCATGATAGCTCGTTGAAAAGCTTGTCCCGATCCCTCCTGCTTGGAAGTATTGTATTCCCTAAATCGAATAGCCTTGACATGAGGAAGAAATGTCATGGGAAGGACCACAAATCCCTGAAAGCAACCAACTGATACTCTTTCAAGGGCAGAGGCCATAATAACTATGACCCCCGCCACTGTATTTGAATGGAACCATAACATCAAGGGGCATTTATGGAGAAGTAACTGTGTAAAACACCATGTTGAGACCAAAGCAGATTTTTGGGTCAACATTCTTGGCGCCGGAGGGGAAATGCTTTCCAAAGGATGGCGAACAATGGGATCACCCGTGTGATAGGCGGGAATACTTGGTGGAAATTCATACTTTCAAAGTGATAGATTTGGGTGAGGGGGGAATTCAACTGTAGTATAAGGACCATTTTTCACATTAGGGATAACCGAAGAATGAAAGTGGTGCAATAAAGATATACAGCAGAATTTATACTGAGATTCGCATAAGATGGAAGAATGGGAATAATGACCTGGGTTTTGTTGAGCAATGTGGCCCAAGTGACATGGGTCCCTCACCCGGATTATGGCGTAACTATGAGAATCAAGGCTTAAGGTGAACCTTGTCTCAACACATATTCTCATGCATACCTTCGATTCTCGACACACAGACAAGCAAACGGGAATTTTTTGAAATCAGTGACCCACCGGAGGAAAGCTAGCAAGCAAACCAGTCAAACAAGGGGATAAAGAAATATAAAAAACCTGTGGCAGTAGATGCTGAAATCTCAAGTGCTCATAAGTGATGGAACTTTGTAGGAAAACAACCATTGCTTGGAGAGATCAGATTGTAAGTGGTCAGGTAAAGTGTAGTTGCAATCACATAGCTATGTAAGCCATCATGCCATCATGGTTTTCAGCTTCACCAGAGAATGATATGCTACTCCCTTAGACTTTCTCTGCTGACTTTGATGAACTAACAACCAGACTTACACCCATTTAAGATGACTTTAAGACAAAGTTTCCCAAAATGTCAAGTATGTTAAAAGAGATTCTAGGAATCCAGTATTTCCACGCAACCACCCAATAATAAAGACAATATCCTTCGTATTGAACACTAGAAAAACCCAAAAGAAGGCAACCTACAACTTAAAATGGAAAAGACCAACCCATGGAAAAATCAAAGAAGGAATTATACTCCAAAATTCGAACCAAGGGAAAAAAAGGGCTTAAGACTGAAACCATGGGGAAATGTACAAACACGAAAAGGTAACAGTAAATACATACAAGAAAGAGAATCAATAACATTGAATAGATACAAACCAGAAAAGAATGAATGGTGACTTATGTACAAGATGACGAGGCCTCTCAGGGATAAAAGAACTTTAGGTGACGACCATTCACGGGGAATTGAAGTGGTTCGCCATCCAAGGTTTTTAATCTGAAAGCATTTGTCCCTAAGACCTCGTAGATTGTGTAAGGACCCAACCATAATGAATCAAACTTGTGAAGTTTGGATGGGGCCTCATGTGCTTTATCCCATAATAAAACATCATCCCCTACTTTGTAATTTACCATTGTGGCTCTTTTATCGAAGGAACGTTTAACAATGTCTTGCTTCTTTTGGAGGTGTTGGAATGCGTCCTTTCTTACCTCTTCTAATTCGAGGAGTGTGTCTAAACGATGTTGTAAGGGTTGGAAATCATCTTATGCCTTAGCAATAGCCAACCTCAAGGATGGAATTTGTAAGTGAACAGGCAGGACAGTAGGAGCGCCATACACCAGAATGTAAGGAATTTGACCTGTTGCTGTCTTTGGAGTTATATGATCAGCCCATAAAGCAAAGTTTAAATTTGTGTGCCAATCACGCTTGTTATCCTTAACTGTCCTCTTAAGGATCCAAATCAAGTTTTTATTTGTTGATTCGGCCAAACCATTACCTTGGGGGTAATAGGTGGAAGATCGAAAAAGTTGGATACCGTATGTAACACCAAGATGTAACATGACATCAGACATGAAAGCTGATCCATTATCAATTAATATCTCGGTAGGGGTCCCAAAACGGGATAAAATGTTACGTTCAATGAATTCTACCACATGTTGACTCGTAGCATTCCTAAGAGCGATTGCTTCAGCCCACTTTGTAACGTAGTCTGTGGCTATTAAGATGAATACATGACCAGCACTGGACGACGGTGAAATCGGTCCAATAAAGTCCATGCCCCATCTTGCGAAAGGGACTTGGACTTCAATAGGTCCAAGAGATAAGGCAACCAACTTTTGCTTCCCAGTGAAGTGTTGGCAAGCTTCACATTTTCGAACAAGTAAATGGGCATCTTTGTGGAGTGAAGGCCAAAAGTAACCTGCATGTAGAACTTTCGCTGCAGTGGTTTTGGCTGAAAAGTGACCTTCACAAACCCCAGAATGGCATTGTTCAAGTGCCATTTGGGCTTGATCAGGAGTTAAGCATCGTGACAAGACCCCATCAAGGTTTCTTCGGTAAAGGATTTGACCTTGTAAAACATATCGAACAATTTGTAAACAAAGTGTTCGTTTGGCTTTAGTATCCATGTTCGGTGGGCACACACCATTGATCAGAAAATATATGATAGGTCTGTACCATGGTTGTGAGGCTAACTCAATTTCGTTAACCAGTTCTTCGAAAGCAATCAAGTCATCTACTTGAGGTGGTTCAATTATGACCGAGGTATGGGATCGGGTTAGCAATCCAGCCAAACCTGTTCCCCTAATGGTTTTCGTTGGCTTAATTTCCAAGTCATACTCTTGCATACACATGATCCATTTGGACCACTTACTATGTAATTCGATTTGATTCAAAGCGGTGACTAAGAGAGATGTAGGCACAAAAACCTGAACTTTATGGCCTTGGATGTAAAGTCGAACTTGTTCCAATGCTTTATACAAGGAATAACCATGTTTCTCCAGTGGAGAATAATTCGGTTGGTGGGGTTTCAAATTTTGGCTCACGAAGGCGATTGGCCTAAGATTTTCCTCATGGTCCTTTTGCAACAAGATTGCAGAAATTGTCTCCTCTGATGAATTAGTGTACATGACAAAGTCTTTAGAGGGATTAGGACTGACTAACAGAGGGGCAAAATTAGTGACTTGCTTAATGGATTCAAAAGCCTGACGGGTAGGAGGGTCCCATTTGAACCAAATATCTTTCTTCATAAGCTGATTTAGAGGGCTAACTACTTGAGAAAAATCAGGAATGAAGCGTCTCAAAAAATTTATCTTCCCAAAGAAAGATTGCATTTCCTTTTTATTGGTAGGTAAGGGCAGCCTTTGGATTGCTACCACTCTCCCAGGATCAACTTTTACACCTTCTCGAGAGACGATGTGACCCAAAAGTTTTCCCTCCATAACATCAAAAATGGTCTTCTTAGGATTTAAAAATATGCCAAACCTATGACATCTAAGGAGAACCTGCCTAAGGTGATCAAAATGACTACCCTATTCTTTGGAAAAGACTGTGAGGTCGTCGAAGTAAACAACAATAACCTTACCCAATAATCCTCTAAAAGCAATGGCCATGGCACGTTGAAAGGTGTTCCCAACATTAATCAATCCAAAAGGCATCTTGTTATATGCATATGTTCCCCAACGAGTGGTGAAGGTGGTCTTATGACTATCAGAAGGATCGAGGGCTATTTGATTGTAACCTGAGAAGTCATCTAAAAGGGACATCATTTGAGACCCGGAGACTTGTTGGAGAATCTCTTCCATAGGTGGGACGGGGTAGTTGTCCTTTAGGGACACTCTATTCAAATGTCGAAAGTCGACACACAAACGAATATCGCCAGTTTTCTTCCTAACCGGAAACAAATTAGATACCCATTGTGAGTAACGGACATGGTAAATGACCCCAGATGCCTCCATCTTATCCAATTCAGCTTTAATTATTTGTTCCAAAGCCAGGTTGTTTTTTCTCTGCCTCTGTCTGTAAGGTTTCGAATCAGGGATTATGGGTATGGCATGGACTATCTCCTGCATATCGAAAACCTTAAGGTCTTGATAGGACCAAGCAAAAACATCTCTGAATTCTGTCAAGAGTCCCGTGACTTGAGCGACCTCAGAAGGGGAACACTGCGCACCTATATAGACCAGTTTTGGATCTTTCTCACTTCTCAGGTTAATAGGTATGGCTTCTCACACCTTCCTAACAGATTCGTTATCAATACTAGGTACAAAAGTAGTGGCATCATCGGAATCAAACATGGATTCCAATGCTGACAAACCAGGGGGAATCTTATTTGTCTTTAATTGAATTATGTTCCCTGTTTCCTCTTCCAACTCATGGTTGATATGTAAATATTCAAACTCCTCCTTGTTTTGAAGGAATCTACAGATTTGTTCATCAGTATCAAAAACTTGCCAAGAATCGACATTATCTGGTAACGTAGGCCTATGTAAAATTTGGACTTGTATATCTTCAATAGACCTTACAAAATCCGAGGAGAAATAAGAACCAGCCAAGGCCAAAGTATCAGCTATGTGGTTTATGGCCTTAGGCACGGCTTGAATGTTGAAAGATAAGAACTTCTCAATAAGTTCCTTAGCCCTCCGGTAGTATTGTTTGAGGCGTGGGTTGTGAACTTCATATTTACCTCTAATTTGATTCACAACCAATTCAGAATCTCCACTCACCAATAAATGGCGTATTCCTAAGCCTAAGGCCTTTTGGAGGCCTTGAACTAAGGCTTCAGATTCAACCATATTATTAGTGTTAGGGAATTCTAACCGAAAAGAGAAAGGAATTGCATTTCCTTTGGAATCACACAAAAGGACACCAGCCCCAGATCCATTCTTGGATTTAGTACCGTCAAAATCCATACTCCACACCATTTCTTCCAACTTAGAAGGAGGGACATGTACATCCTCCTCAGATAACACCGCATAAGTACCCATACCTGTATCTTGAAAAGACACATGTTTCACATTATAGGAAGCAGTTACAACCTGCTCTCGGTACTTTGGTTCCCTCTTAATGACTACTTCAACCCCCTTATGAGGAAAGGTGAAGTGGGTCCCCTCCATGAAGTAACGACCCTTTTTTACTTTGGTGGACCACTCTCTCCCTAAAAGCATGCCATATGCTTCAGGTATATCTGCTATGATGACGTTTATGAGCATGCTCACCTCTGGGGCTTGGTCGTAAACAATGGATAAGTCTTTGATGTAACCGATGGTTTCTACAGTCCTAGAATCCAAAGCTAATAGGTATTTACATGGGCTTGTGCATTCAAGGCCCAGTCTTCTCATGACTCTCAAATGCATGACATTGTGCCTCGCTCCTATGTCAACGACACAATTATGGAGTAGAAAATCAAAATCAAAACTGAGATATAGAAAGGAGGAATGCCAGGGTCTAAATCAATAACATCGTATGCTTCCCTAGGTTGAGAAGTGGACTCTTTGGAAAGAGGAAGTCTCTGTTCTATTCGTGGAGTAAGGGGTGCTTGTAGAACACGTGAAAGGTTTTCAAACTGAGCAGGTGTTCTAAGAGCATCTAATAATGTCATGTGGGTGGGAACCTTCGCTAGATCTTCAACGACGTTGTAAGGTATCGGTGTTGGGAAACAAGGCGGTGGATTATTAGGAAATTTTACCTTGTTTGGGGTCCAGGGAACCATGTTCCTTGTAGGGGAAGATAATCTACCATTCACAGGAAGTTTTCCTTTTTCATTGTCCTTGGGGTCGCTTTTAGCTTCTTCCACCCCTTGCGGAGTGGTTTTAGGGGCCTGGCTCCTAGTCTCTACAGCAAAGCTTCCGAAAGCAAGAAGATCATCATCACAGAGGATAGAGTCTTCCATGTTAACTTGGTCATTTTGGGAGGTGGAAGCAAGTTTGTTTTTTACTGAAGGTAAAGGTGCTTTTCCACTTTTAGACAATTCCACGTGACATGTATATGCATAACAATACTCAGGGTCATGGAAGTCTTGGCAAAAGTGACACCAGTCCACTTCAGTAACATGTTGCCTAGGAGTAGGAGTAGGAGAGAAAGGAGGTCTTGGCCTCGGAACTACAGAAAAATGCATGTCATTCACCTTTCAATTAAGAGAAAGTATTTGGTTGTTCATGTTCATTAACAACTTGAGTGTTTCCAAACTTTCCCTTTCTTCAATCCTTGAAGTTTGGGAAGGTGGAGGCTCATACCGAGGACCCTCATTTCGAGGTAGATCATTCCTAGGTCTCCCGTTAAAACGGGGTTGCGCTAATGGTGAAGGAATCATACCGGATTCCTCCATGTTTCTTTCAATTTCCAAGGCGCTAGTCTTGGACGCATCTAAAGTTTGTGTTGATTTATCCTTTAATATGTATTTTACATTCAGATTCATGGCGGTCATGTAATAATGGAACAAATTGTTCCCAGATGGTTGGGAAGCGGTTGGGATCCTATTCAAGGTCGAGGTAAAGCGTTGATTAAAATTTCGTATTTGCTCACCCTCATGGATGGAGATGGTTGTGAAATCCCTGAGCAGAGAAGCCACATCATCCGCCCCTTAGAAATGTTTCTTTAATTCTTGGATCATAGTGTCCCAATCTGGGATACTATCATTAGGAAGCAAGCGATACCATCTCGCTGCTTCACCTTCGAAGGTTCTCACAAAAAGTCTAATGATGACATCGGGAATTGTTATGTCCATAAGCGCTAAGGCATCATAGAAGTTTTGTATATGTTCTTTAGCACTCAAAGTACCAGTGCCACTAAACTTGGGAAGTCTATTTGGGGCATCCACAGGTATGTCATGAAGAGGTCTGGCCAACCTCAAAGGAGTGTCGGGTTGCCATGGCATTGCCATCGGGACAACTATGGGCTGAACAACAATAGTTGTTGAAATGATGGGAGAAACAACTTGAGAATTAGTAACTAATGTTGGATTAACTAAAGCTTTCTTTAGTAAGGGGATTTGAATAGGAGAAGAGGAAGAGGGTGACTCAGTTCGCACTGCAGAGGTAACAAGTTTCCATGGTTTCCTAGGTGTATGTGTCTCACTACTTATTTTCTTTCACGAACTTTGACTTCTTGTAACCCTGGGGGACACTATTTCCCTGGTCTTAGGATACTTGCACCCTGCCAGCTTGCAAGGGGCCAAGTAAGTACTTTGAGTACAAGGGGTGTGTCACGGATGATCCTACTCTTTCTAACACGATGTAAAATAACCCAACTAAAAATGGAGCTTTGTTTTCTTGTTCTTCTCGAAGTGGAAGGTAAGGTATGACAGACTTATAACTTCTCATGTGGGTTCGAGCAAGTGAGATCAAAGACCGACCAGGTAAAAGGAAAGGAAAACTCAATGGTATTTATAACTCCCAGGTGTAATGGAAATTACAAGGAAACTAAACTAGAACGAGTACCAAAGAAAATTCCAAAGGGGGACTGAAAGATTTTGCCCAAAGTTTGTCAACAAGTAGGAAAAGACCACAAAGAATTTGGGTCCAACGTTTAGTGCAAGCTTGGGATACAAGCAAATTTAAAGAGGTTTGCAAGCTCCCCAGTGGAGTCACCAGAAAAGGGCGGGTGTTATAAGCAAAATTTGTCCGTAGGGATGGATCCGACCTATCCGGTTGTGAAGCTGGTTACAACCCCTTTGGTAGCTCAACACGAGGCAGAGGCTACCCGCACCTCAGGTGGTCCTTCGCCTGAGGCGGTAAAGAAGAGGAAGAAGAAAGGTGAAAGACTTACAAGAAGTCATTCTCAGGACCACCCACCCTGGGTGTTATCCTTCCTTAGCTTCCTAGATGGCCAAAATGGCCTGGGGGGTGAAAATTATGAACAATGGGATGAAAACAAGCTCGCTGATTTTTAGGACAATGAACTAAATAAAGTGGACAACGAGCTATTCACTACCTTAAAGTGTTGGAAACTGTCCCAGAATGGGTCACCGGGGTAAACTGGTATCCTGGGTAATTAAACAATGAATGCTTTAAGTAAAAGGGTGTGAAACAAGGGTGAAAAAGGGGTTTAAAAGCTACAGCCAAGTACTTTTAAATGGCTGTAAATTGCGGACAGCAAGCTGTTCGAAGCTCTCAAGGTAGGGAAACAAGCCTAGAATGGCTTGATACCCCCAGGGGTGACCCGGGAAGTGATCCCAGAAAATTGTTAAATAAAAAAAGGGCTGTAAAAGTGGATGAACAGCTTTGTAACAAGCTGTTATAGCTATGATATAAGGGAAAGTATACACAACTTCAGTTTTGGTTCGTGAGTGAAAAGGTGGAGTGACAAAAGGTTGACTTTAAAAGTATTTTATTAGTCAATTTTTGTTTTTATCACATGCCTTGGCCACCACATTGTTTTAAAGGTTAACCCGATCAGGCAAACACATCCCGGAATTGTGCCAACCAGTATAGAAGAGTAGTCCTAGCAGTCCACGGTGGTTAGGTTGAAGAGTGCCCCATGCAGTTCAGAGAAGTAGGGGTTAGCCACTTCTCGTCACTAGCGCTTTCAGGCTCTTAAAGCTGCTTGGATGGAAGAAGGATACCTGCGAAAAGGAAGAGGCTTAGGACCCCCCTAAAGAGGGTTTTTGCTGAGCTTACCCAAGCAGAGTAGTATTCCAACCGAGCTAAGCTAATCAACTCCTTGACCGTGTGGTACTGAGGAAAGACCACTCGACTTATACTAACTAGACAACTTCTGAGGGGCTCGTGATGAAGACTCTCTGGCTTTGACTCTTAATATTCTATGAAATTGAAATTGCATAAAATGAAATACCAGACCATCCACGTGGCGAGGTCACGCCTTGCTTTCACAAGTGTGCCTCCTGGTTACTGAAATTGAAATCTATCTTGAAACTATATACATAAAACAAGTAAATAGATAGGTGACATATATGTCACGGCTAGATAATATGTGTATGTAAATATCTAAATAATATAAGTTTTTTGTTTTCTGTGTATGGGGCGGACCCCTGAATTGTTTTCAAGTCTTTTTTTCCTTGTTTTGCATATATTTAGCTTGCTGATTATGCATGGCCCCTTTTTGGGGCAGCCACCTGTAGATTAGTGAGCGAAAAAAGATACAACGAAAATGTAGCAAGATTAGATTATTACAACATAACAATTACACCATTCGACCCAAAGGAATGGGTTGAGACTCTTTGCGAACGGCTAAGCCGCCATATGCATGAAAGCCTCAACTAAATCCTTGTATGGGGATTGGAAATTTAGTGTTTGAAATATAAAAGGTGTGACTATTATCTACACAAGTATTAACCAGATTTTTAACATGAATTCACAAGTGAACCATTCAAACTACTTACAGAAATCGAACATATAAACATTGATATGTATATCAGAAATTTTTGGAGTGAGTGAAAGTGATAATTAAAGTGTGTATGAGAGTGATTGGGTAAGATTTACCGATCGAAATGTGTGTTTTTCTTCGCTGCCCTGCTGGCCCCTTTGCCTCAAACAGGTCTCTAGGTGGTCCCCAACCGCTTAAGAGAGGCAGAATGGGTGGCTGGTTGTATCCTTGCAGGCAAACAACGCAATTTTAGTATTTATGTATGGAAAAACTGAAATAAACATAACAGAAATTTACACATAAGAAATATATAACAGCCAACTAAGATGGCTATCTCGTGGGGGGAAATTGACCAAAATGATCCATTTTCCTGTTTGGGATAGCAAGGTTAATGGTAAGAAAACATAACAGAAACATACATGAATGAAAAGATAAAGCAAACAAGTATAGACAACCAACTATGAGGTCTATTTAAGGGTTCTCCTGAGGGGCCCTAGGACTCCCAGCCACTAGCTAAGGCTGAAAACAATTGAATACTTAAGAAAATCTGCACTAAAACACATTAAACAAATTAAACCAAGTTGTTAGAAAATGAAAGTGAGCAAGTTAAACCCAAGGAAGCAACAACAAACACCTAGCTAACCAATCCCTCCTGGAGATAGCTAACATATGAAACATTTACCCCTACCCCTCAACCCTTAACCAACAAATGACACATCCAACAACTAAAATTCAACAAGTACACA